>CABHPQ010169249.1:0-46051 GCA_902168405.1 Peromyscus aztecus
TTGAGAATTTTTATCCTACAACTCTTTCCTCATGACACTCCTGTCTATTACATAAATCACAGACACTCAGCCACTGGAACAGAGTCAGAGACCTCCTACCTGACTGCGTTCAGGACTCATAAGTGTCATTAATAAATTTATTATTTAAGAGCACAGCTGTCTTCATTCCAAAACTTCATGCAAAGCTGAAGTGTTTATAGGTTGGTACCAAAGTACCTGTGCTGAAAATGATTTTGTATCTTCAGGATCACTCATGTCACAGTCATTAGGCTTCCTGCTTTATCATTGATTTTGTCAGCTCTGCTAGTGGGAGACATTTAATTCTTCCAATTTATCAACAAATGCATTTAGTATTGACTAAGTTAGGGTTTCCATTGCTGTGAAGAGACATCATGCTCATTGCAACTCTTAAAAAGGAAAAAACATTTAACTAGTGCTAGTTTACATTTTCCCAAGGTTTGGTCCATTGTCCTCATGGTGGGAAGCATGGCAACTTGCAGGCAGACGTGGTGCTGCACAAGGAGCTGAAAGTACTGTATCTGGATTCACAGGCAGCAAGAAAAGACTGCTACTAAGTATGGTTGAGAATCTGAAACCTTGAAGGCCACCCCTAGTGACACCCCTCCTTCAAAAAGGCCACACTTACTCCAACAAGGACATAGCACTCCCTATGAGTTTATACGGCCCATTTTCTTGCAAACCACTTCAAGTATCTTTGATTTTCTATGTGTCATTAACAAGACAAATCCTTACTAGCATAATGTTTATGTTCTAGTTCCTAAAATCTGCTTGTTAATTAAAAACTACAAGTGTAGTTGCATATAAAATTATAGAAGAAATATAATCCATATATGACTGGACTCCTGGAGCTCTGCCTAGTGCTTGCCAATGGATCTCTGCACCTGCTTCCATCAGCTACTGGATGAAGGATCTGTGTCAACAGTTAGGGTATTCACCAATCTGATTACTGGAGTAAACCAGTTCAGGTACCCTCTCCACTATTGCTGGTAGTCTAAGGTGGGGTCATCCTTGTGGATTCCTGGGAACTTCCTCACCACTCAGTTTCTCCCTATCCCCATGATGTCTCCCTCCATCATGGTATCTTTTTCCTTGCTCTCCCACTTTGTCCCTGTTCCAGTTCAACCATCCCATTCCCTTGTGTTTTTCTCCCTCATCCACTATCCTCCATTGCCCTCCCCAAACCCCAATTTGCTCATGGAGATCTCATCTATTTTCTCTTCCCAGGGTGATCATGCATCCCTCTTAGTGTTTTCCTTGTTAGCTAGCTTCTCTGGAGATGTTGATTATAGTCTGGTTATCTTTTGCTTTACATCTAGTGTCCACTTATGAGTGAGTACATACCATGTTTGTCCTTCTGACTGAACACACTCTTAAAGAAACAGATACATCCATAAATGTTGGGCACCACATTTAGTCTTTAGTTTAAAACAATAAATGGTGACACAAAGTTGTAATGTTGAGAAGCAGATATGGATGTCAGAAGATTGGGACAGTGGTAGGGAATATAATAAAAGCAATATAAAATTTTCAAATAAGTAATAAATATACATATATTTAAAAATATGAAACAAGTGTTGTCTTGCAATACCTACTTAAAACAGGGATGTTGTGTCATATTCTCTGAATATTTCCATATAAAACAATATATTTTTGTTACCAAGCATGTAAAACATACTGTTTTAGAAGAAGTTAAATAGTTGAAAAGCATATAAGTCAAATATGTGAACATTTCCACTTATGCAGGCAGTGCATTATCTTTGAAGTCCCAGACAGCTAGAGAACCAATATCCAAGACAAACATTGTAAGACAAGTGGTAAATTTTTAAACAAGGTAAACTCACTTTAGCCTACTTTAGGAACAACAGAATAAAATTTTCATTAACACTGTCAAGAATCAAGTTTCTAGAATTTTCTCTAGATCATGAAATTAACAGTATTTCCCCCAGTGATATTTATGTATATGTATATTTATATTTATATATAAATAAATATATAAAAATTTTATAAATATATAAAAATTTTATAAATATATAAAAATTTATTTATATATAAATATATATATTTATTTATTTATATATATATAAAACCATAATTAAAAAATAAGTTGAAAACACTAGATCATTTTCTATAACTTATTTTTCTCCATTTAGAACATTCATCTCTGTTTAACAAAAAAAATAACAAGTATTCATTTCAATGAAACTGAGATTATAGCACACTCTTAAAATTCTCTTCAATAAATAAAATAAGATAAAATTCTCTACATAGTGCTGGTCATTGCTTTGATTTTAGGTAGCATAGAATCAAAGAATAAAAGACACTTTTCCTTCCATAGCAGCCTATAGAACACTTCCCAGTACTATGAAAGCTAGTCCTTGTTACAGGATATTTTATCACACTGTGCGAAGATGTATATGTTTTATGTCATCTGCCTAAGGCTCCTTGTGATTGGGTTAATAAAGAGCTGAATGGCCAACAGCTAGACAGGAGAGGATAGGCAGTACTTTCAGGCAGAGGTAGGAACTCAAAAAGCAGGGTTGGGAAGGGGGTTCACCAGACATGGAGGAAGTTGGATATAAGGTACTGAGGAGAGGTAATGAGCCTCACGACAGAGTGTAGATTCTTATAAATGGGTTAATTTAAATTTTAAGAGCTAGTTGGGAATATGGTGGTTTGAAAGAAAATGGCCCCCAAGGGAGTGGCACTATCAGAAGGTGTAGCCTTGTTGGAAGAAGTGTGTCATTCTTGGGGCAGGTTTTGAGGTCTCTTCTTTTCATGCTTCCCTCAAAGTGACAGTCAGCTGACTTTCTGTTGCCTGCAAGATGTAGCACTCTCAGCTCCAGCACCACATCTGCCTGTACACTGCCATGCTTCCCTTCATGATTGCAATGAACTGAGCCTCTAAAACTGTAAGATAGCAACTATCAAATAAATGTTTTCATTTATAAGAGTTGCCTTGCTTGTAGTGTCTCTTCACAGTAAGAGCAAACCCTAAGTAAGACAGAGAACAAGCCTAAGCTAAGACCAAGCTTTCATACTTAGTAAGTCTCTGTGTCATTATTCTGGAGCTGGTGGTACAAAGAAAGACCTGAAACAAGTCCTCTGGGCAGGAAGATTCCAGGTCCAGTCCAGCTATGTTCTTCCAAATCATGTGTCAGAATTATGGGTGTCTAAGCAACAGTGACTTATATCCAAATTCTGAGAATTGACCAAGAACAAGGCCAACATCTTGTATTATTTCAGGAATCCCTTGGACTCCCCCAACAAGTAGTAAAAATGAAGTTTTAAATCCTCAAAGATTCAATAGCTGCATATGTACCTTAGGTCTAACCAACAACCATGAAAGCTGACTTAAGAACTACTCAGTATGAACAAATTCATACCTGATATTATAATATTGCAAATTACTGAAGGCTGGTGAGGATATGGAACCCAGAGCAGAAGCTCCTAAATCAGTATTATTTCTGTTTGCACTTTAAATGCAGATCATGGCCACAAGAAATGCAGCTCCCACTTGTCATTAAAGATTTTTGCAATTTTACTTGTGAGTATTACAGAAATCCACAAATGGTCAAATCACATGATAGTTGACTCAGGGATGTTCAACCCCAATTGATTAACCTACACCACAACCATACATTAAAGGTTTAGGAAACGTCAGAGAAAAGGAATAGAAAGATTTTAGGAGCAAGGGTACCAGGACATCTCTCTGAGAAAGTGTCTTGCCTATATGACATGGAAGCTGTAACCATGAGATCTTAACACTATGATGTCCTCAACAAGTCCTGAAAAAGAAAACACTAAGTGCCATCCCGACATCCATGGGGAATTCTCACAGGGTCCCACCTCGATGAAGAGCTCCTTCTCTCCTGAGTACAGAAAGAAGGGGAATCAGTCTCATGAGGGGCGAGCTGCTTAACCAGTTATCCAAAAAGAAATTAACAGCTCTAAAAACATTTATAAAGGAAACAAACTAAACAGATTCAGGATGAGGAAGTTGTATCTTGATATTTATATTTTTGTATAATATAACAATATTAGTCAAAGAAAAAAGAGGTCCTGATTTTAAGAGGGAGTTGGGTAGGAGTTAAGGAGAGAGAAGAGATAAAAATTATGTAAATGAAGCCCTCATATGAAGTTTTAAAAATATAAAAATAATAAATACTATAATTGTTTGTATATTAAGTGATATCAAGTTAATCAACCTCATCACTATCTACTTACATTCTAGTTTATCCATCTACTAATGGCAGATATTGTCTATGGAACGACAAGGATTAGGAGAGAACAAGTGTGGCGCTTCTAGATGTAATTGTAGAATTCAATAGTCAAAAATTGGCTTTACAATGAGTTACAAGGTAGCCTGCTACAGAGTGCGATCCTATCTCAAATAACAACAACAACAACACACACACACACACACACACACACACACACACACAGGAAGTTTTAGAGAGAGAGAGAGAGAGAGAGAGAGAGAGATAGAGAGAGAGAGGAGAGAGAGAAAGGAGAGAGAGAAAGGAGAGAGAAAGAGACTTAGGAGAGAATTTTGTACTTCATGTCTCGGCTCTGAAGTCTACTGAGTCTATTGAGTATTTATCATGGGCTCCTTATTGTCAAAGAGAATTGTGTGTGTGTGTGTGTGTGTGTGTGTAATGGTAAAATTTAAACAAGATTGGAGCAAGTCATGATTTAACATAGCACTTTGTTCATAAAGTGCATCTCATTTAATTATGTAGCATTAATATTTCTATATTAAATGTTAATACAGCTGATGTGATACATTGCCATATTTTCTCAGTCCATTTTTCCTTGTTTTACATAGTGAAATATATTCTTTATCAATAACCATGATGTCTTTGGGTAAAAGTTTAATTTAATAATTATCCACAAGATATTGCATGGGAGTTGCTGGTAAAATCTTGCTGATCCAGTTCTGGTTGTTGGAGTAGAAAAAGATCGATCTTTTGAAAAATATTCAGGGAAACATTTACAGAGATGATGACTCCATCTACCATCATCATTATATTCCTGGACACAAGTATAGGTGCACAAACTGGGAGTGAAAAATGGGTAAAAACTACTAAGGGAAATAATCATATGAAGGAAAAAGTTTTCTAATAATCTTTTTCTAATAAACTTTTTCTCACCCACCCACCTCTCCAGAGGTTATCTGATTCTATAATTTAGACCTGCTTATTGGATAGTCCTGACAGTCTATTTGCCACTTTACAACTAAACAAGGATAGAAGTTACAATGAATAAAAATGGATATAATACAAATTAGTCCTCTTATCATAGTAGCCATATAGATAAATTAATTTGGACTAACAAATAAAAAAATTTTTGTAAATCAAACTTCCATTAACCAAGCCTACATAAAAATTACATTTTGATAAAAGAAATGTAGATCTCCACAGCGAGGGAACACTTTCTCAATTATCACTAGTGTCTCTTTAGTGTGGGTTCAATAGAGTATGCTAACAGCACCTCAATGAACGTGGTTTATAAAATGATAGGATGTGATTGTTGTTGTTGTGCCCATTGTTGCAAATTACATTACTTTAAAAGTGAAAAGTAAAGTACAGTAGGTGTTACTAAGCACTGAAGAAAATAACAACACCTGTGGGGAAACTCTCCCTGTGAGAATCATGGATCAAAAGGAGCGTGCTCGTTCTTTCATTTCATTCCATGTGTATTAAGGAAAGTAATTTAATTTTAACTTTTATTAATCAAACTAAAGTTATTCTACAAATATTTCTCAAATATTTTCTCTAAGTATTTCTTCCCTCCTCTGAAAAGGAGTCCTTTCCCCAAAAAAACAAAACTAACAAAAATCAAAACAAGAAAACTACAATAAAAATGGTCTTAAGGAAGCAGTTTAACCAGAGTAACCTATTTCCATGTTTTCAAAAGCCATGAGTGGAACATGAGTCTTTAGATTAAATAAAAATTAGAAGCAGTCTATTATCCAAGAGATTACTGGCAGTTATCAAATACAATGACTTTTAGTTATATTACTTTTTTATAGAAATTGAAGCTCATCAGTAAAAAAAAGTAAATTCATAAAGAGATGACATGTCCCTATGCATCCTGTAGTAGGACTGTGTTTGTGAAATAAGGCCATTAGAGGGAAGCAACGCTGCTCATACAGACTGTGGGTCTGTATAAACTTGCATTTGTAATGGAAAGAAGCATTTATTGAGTGGTCAAATACAGGGCTAGGGATTATACCTGGCAAAGAGTGGTTGATAATTCTTTCTAGTACGAACTGAAAAGTACTCAAAAGCAACAAGTACAGACATTTCTGATTGTTCCCATTTCTAAATAAATGTAATTCTATCTCAGTCTCTGTGTCTCTTTGTCTATTCCTCTGTCTGTCTCTCTGTCTCTGTCTCTCTCTGCTTCTTTTAAAATTTTTCTAGGTGAAATACTGGCATGTAAAAAAAGTGCATTTTATAGTTCACACATAATAAAGAATATTTTTAACATATGGATAAAAGTAAAATTCATTATAACTTCATCTTGAAACATTGCATTGATATAAGATACTTTGAATATGTGTGCCTCCTGGGAAGAAGAAATTATAAAGATCTTAACAAAGCAAAGGGGAACTGGCAGATCTCAACAGATGCTTGGTCAGTATCCATTTCTTTTTCATCGGATAGGAGGGCACAGTGGGGAATTCATAACAGAAAACATTACAACAATGCTGAATATATTCCTTTTTCTTGGTTTGATTATGGTTACTTGTCAGTATTAATCAGAAAAATAAAAAGTCATCAGATGCTAATACTATGGCTGGAAAAATGGGCTCATTAGAACTCCAGATGCAGTTCTGCAGCCATGTGACAAATACCAGATGCATTTCCAAGACATTCTATGTGATTTCCTTGAGCCTCTGATGTGAACCAAAGAGGGATTGAGTGCACTGTTCTTGAGTGATTGACAAGTTTGTGGAACCCAACTTCAATCCCCAGTAATTCTGAGAAATAGAAAAGAAAAGCTTTTAAAGCTTCTTCCATTCCTCATTCTCAACAAGTAAGTGATAAAACTCAAGTTACTTTAATTTGTATACAAAAATATTAGCTAAACTGACATTCTAAATCATATCATTTCATGAAGTACAGGAAGATGCTTTGTGGTCTGCACAGAGTTGAAAAGATAAATGGACTTTTGACTTCACAAAATAAAACTTCTAGAGCACTGTTCTTATTTTTCCCAACCCTAGAAAACTGATGGGTAATGCAGCAAATCCACGGGAGTCTGTTTAAAGAGTATTAGGAAAAATTATTAGAATAAATTGAGGAAATACACTCACAAATACAAAACATAGTAGACAGCTGAAGTCATTCTCAGATATGAGTAGGAGCGAATTCACCTAGCAGTTCCATCAACCAGGAAGCAGACTGCAGGGAGAAGGGGATCATGACCTTCTCCCTTTCCTTTTAAGATGTCACCTACAAAGGCAAGAAGCACCACCTCTTTTGGGCCCTATAGCCCAAGGTCATGGGAGCAGCAAATACCACTACAGATGGGATTTATCCTTTTTCAACTTCCAAGTTGGCATCCTTTCCAGGATTCTAGGTTTCCTATCCACTTGGTGTCCAATCCTGTATTGTGGGCTACAGTTTTCTGCTTCCTTTTTCTGCTTCTTCAAGACAATCTAATAACTATCCCATTGTTCATTTTTGTTTCTCTTGGAATGTGCTGATCTCTCTTTTTATAATTTTTTCTCTCATGTGCTCAATATACCTTTTAATTTACATTTTATTCATCACCAGCATTTTCTGCCATCAGACGGATGTTATAGTACCATATAAAAGTTTTAATTTTTGTATTTAGATAATTGTCTACAAATCTATAAATATGTTTGGACACAACTACACTCAAAGGTATCATATCAGGATCAATGACATTTCATATTCTTTATTTATTGATATTCTAGTCATCCTAAGGACCAGAATTTGGCAAAGGATTCCTGTAATTTGATTTTTTTCTCATACTTAAATATGAATGTAAATTATTAAAGCGTATTTTCCCATATTTTGTATAAAGGGTAAGAATAAAATGAAATTCATTACTTTTCACACTCATAAATTTATTTTAACCCTTCGCATTTTTAGGCTTTGATTCCCTTAGAATAATATCACCGTCGTCAGCACCTTCTTTATCACTTTGTTACTTCTGACTTTGGCTACCCCTTTGGTGACAGTTCCATGGGTATTAGAACTTAGTTCAGACAATTCCTTGCTAGTCTCTCACCTTAAAGCTTCTGAATCTCAACTCACCTACTTTGCCAAGGAAGAAATTAAGTTCATCCCAGAAATGCTAGGACAAGATACCTCTGAAGGTATGTATTAATCAACAGAAATAAGGAGCCACAGATGACTGCATCAGCTTTCAGAGCTTCCTGAGAACAGTTTCCAAACTGTTCTTAGGAGATTCTGATGATATTTGTACCTTATCCATTACAAGTTATTAGTATGCACCTTCGTGAAGCATTCCCTTTTCTCTGACTTACTTTCCCCTAATACATACAGATAAACCACCACATAAAACATCAGCATTAATATTTTAAACATAATGATGATTATAGGCTCTTGGAGTATTATTACTTTTCAAAATCTTGCTAAATTGAATCTATGAAACAGATAAATATTCGATAAATTTATTAAAGAGGGAGTGGCACATAATTAGCAACAATATTCTCATATAGCATTTTGTATCTGTAGTTCTTGAAACTACTTGTGAATATTCACCATCTACTCAACCAATTCATTATAATAGGCAGAGCACTTTTTCAGAATTGCATTTCATGAAATGGAAGGGAATTGTCAAATGGCATTATAATGGTAATTGTGTAACTAATAGCATCATTATTTTGTTATTCTTTAATGATGACTTCTCCACATTCATCTTAATTGAGGTGGGAGATGGCATGCAATGGATTGTCCACTCCAAAGATGACCTGAGCAGCAAAGATCTCTCCATGATTTCCACAGGTTAAAATTAGTGTTGTGTGTGCTTTTGTGTGTGTGTGTGTGTGTGTGTATGTGTGTGTGTGTGTGTGTGTGTGTGTGTGTGTGTGTGTATGCTTGATTGATTGTTGGATTTTTTAGTTTGTTTTGTTTTAATTTATCTCTCAAGAAAAACAATAACAAATTCTTGCTGTTTAACTCTAAAATAAAATAATGACTAAAAGCAGTGCCCTTTAAAGACTGTTAACCGTCTAAATACAGTAAACTATTTCCAAACACTAAAATTTGAAATAAATTGTATTATTTTAATATGTCTTCTTTGTATAAGAATTTGTATAAGAATAAACAGTAATATTATTTACTATGGATAATTCTATTTAACAAATGTTCTGAAAACAATTATACAATTATTAAAATATTTATTTTGGTGAGGATAACTAATGCAAAGATCAATGCGCTTACAAATAGTTTGAGAACTGAGTGGGTACAACATATCATTAAAATTATCTGACATTGGGAAAATAATGTTTTGTGTTATAATAAGCTTAATCCTAAAGAAAATATTATAATAAAGGTAATACTTAATACAAAAACTATTAAATGCATTGAAATCCAACATAAGTCTGGATAACAATTTTTGAAATAACATTGTTGAGCGGTGCAAAATGAATGTTTCAGCAGTCTGGTCCAGTTCACTGTGTCAGGCCACTGGTGTATTCCTTACTATGGTATTGGTCAAACAGTATATGTTAAAGTCATACCATTTTAGAATGCAGCTAAAGGTGCAAATTTCAAAACATATGCTTACATATATCAGAATATGAAAAAGGTGGATGTCTGCTGAAGCTGGAGTTCAACAACTGGAAACAAGCAGTGAGAGGTGAGAGTCAAGGCCCCTGAATATAGATCATGGCAAAGTGAACATGTGGCTTCTGCTGTGCATAAGCTGTTAAATTAGGGATAAATCAATGACAAGTCAATCCAGAAAAAAAAATTCTATGTCCCTATTCTGTAAAGAAATGGAATATACTTTAGTTCAGTCATATTTGGAAAGGTTAATTCCAGCCATTTAGATTACTGAGCACAATTATGAAATAGGATCCTTAAGCACAGGTATTCAAGAAACAGAGACTTGCTGTTATAAATTAGTTAACACATAAAAGAACACAAGTCTACATACATATACATACCATTTAACAAAGTAATTGAATAGTATATGATTTTTTTCATGTAATACTGGATGGCAAATTTCTTTGACAAGAAAAAGAACAGGAAGCAGATCATATGTCTAGTGAATGGAATATTAAGGTTCTAGAATTTCTAATATATTCTTTCTTAATCATGTATGATTTTAAATGATACAATAAAATCTTTTACATTTTTGAAATATATTAATAGATCTAAATTTAACAGATTATTTCCTGTACCCTAGGCTTATCTTTATCTGATGAAAATCTGTTTATGTAAATTAAGAATTGTGGATAGAAAACTGCATAATCCATGAAGAAAATGACTTGGCCTGCCCTATTCTGATAGGAGAGAGAGGAGGAGTAGATGGGAGGGGTAAATGGGAAGAGGGAGGAGGGGATGGAAGGAGAGGAGGGAGGGAAAATTGCAGTCCGATATATGTAAAATAAATGATAAAATTTAATTAATTAAACATATATATATATATTTAATGACTTACTTGCTAAATTTGTAGAGACATTTAAAGTGAAATACTTTTAAAAACAGTGGCAATGGCAAAATAGTCTTTTTGGTACATTTTTAAAAATAGTAACTATATAAAGTTTCTACTTTTTTTGTTTTGGTTTTTTTTTGGGGGGGGTTGTATTCTAATATATTTTTATTTACTCTGAGAGAATTGTGAATTTGTGAAATATTCTTTCCATTTCTACTTTTATTATTTAGAGAATAACATCTTTTTTTTGAAAACATATTTTTCTCTCATATAATATATCCCAACCCCACTTTTCCTTCATCCACTTCTCCCAAACCCCTCACCTCCCTCTCTCTCAGATCCACTCCTCTCTATTTCACTTTAGAAAAGAGCAGGCCTCTAAAAGACACCAACCAACAGGGCGAAACAGGACACAATTAGACAAGGCAAAAGCCCTCATTCTTTCTATTACTTTTCTAGAGCACACGTAAGAAAAGATACCCTGTAGTCATCCATAGTTTTTGTTTGTCATTAGACTCTATATGCTAGAATCATGGGAAGACTTTGTAAGGACAGTATAAATTCCCCTACAAAGTTTAATTTGTTATCATGTAAATATTTCAAAGCAGGCTGCCTTGTGGTATTGGCCAGCCTTGTGCTATATTGATAAGATTGATTTACTGCTTAAGATCACTTTGCTTTATCCAATTTTTACTGAACGTTTTTAGGTAAAAAATAAAATCAATTAAAGAACTTGCAAAAAAGAAAGAAAGAAAGAAAAGATACCCAACATTGTAGATTAAGAACACCTAGCATTGTGTTGTCAACTGTTAATTTGAGAAAACGCATAGCAGCAGCCTCCATGCCAAGCTTTACCTTTCCTATTTCAATCTACTCAGGGTTCTACCTATGTTCCTTGTAGGCTGAACCTGACTCTCCTAGCTGAAGAGCAGATTTTTATTTTCTACTTTGTGAAAACAGTGGAATTAGGTAAATTAATCAGATAATGGTTGTAAACTGCTAGAAGTAGACCACAGCTTGCCAATAAATGCAGGTGTAGATATTGATTTGTGTATGAAATTTTATGATAGATGTTTATATTCAATACATGGAATAAAAAAAAAACAAAAGCACACATTGTTGGAAGAATAAGGAAAATTAAAGAAAGGTCAATTTTGTGGAAATTACACGGATAGAGTTTTTTTAAATTAACTTTAAATATTTTATTTCTATCATCAAAATGTGAAGATTTAAATACTGAAACACAGACGATGACAGAAATAATTATTAGTCTTACTAAAGCTTTAATGGCAGAAAAATAGCAAAGGTTATAATTCTAGTAAGGGGTATTAATTATTTTATAGGTCAACAAATTTTTACTCACTGCCTTTAATATAAAGTAAATGCTAATAGAAGTTTCAGTTATTAAGTTATTTTGATAATATGTCACTAAGAAAATTAACACATCAGTTTCCAACAAAATGCACTTACTATTTAAAAATTAGTCACTTAAAATGGTTTTTCATTCATTTCCTTTATAGTATCCTTTTTAATTTCCTTAAACATTTTTGAGATTCTCTTGCATGAATACATTATATACTATATTTACTTCATTTTTACCCCTCCTTCTCCTTCTCCATCTCCTTCTGGGTCCTCCCTGCAATCTTCTTCTCAAATAAATTTGTTCTTCTATAATTCTCTCTCTCTCTGTCTCTGTCTCTGTCTCCATCTCTGTCTCTCTGTCTCTCTCTCTCTCTTACACACACACACACACACACACACACACACACACACACACACACACAACACACTAAATCATCTGAGTCTGATTAGTTTTACTCATATGTATATGAGTTTAGTGCTGATCAATTGAGCACTGGCAGCCTATTGGAGTGTTCACACCTGAGACAAATGGCTATCCCTCCCTTGATGACCACTGGGTGCTTGTAGCTCTGTAACTAGGGGTAAGATTTTATGATTCTTAGTGATATCTATGTTAGAATGTCAACTTGTGTGGTCATGTGGAAGTCATGAGTAGGCAAGCACATTGTTTGTTGGGATTTAATGGGTACAAAATTCATTTCCTGTCTGGAAGACACTAGTTCACAGCAGTTCTGAATGTCTTCTGACTCAATCTTTCTCCTTCCTCTTTTATGACGTTTCTTGATGACCTGGTATGGTATTGATGTTTACAGTTTTCTACTTGTGACTGGGCAGTTCATAGTTACCTATTCACCACTCTTTGACCAGTTGTCATCCTCTGTAATAGTTTATATCTGCCCAAAAAATGGAAGCTTTTTGATGATGGACATGAGCTACCTTGTCTATTATATAAGTATGTGTATTTACAAGGAAGTTGGGTATGATACTAATTTAGCAAAAGAAAATAGAAGATTATCCTCTAGGGTGTATGGCTTCTCCAGCTACTTGATCTTGGTACAGTAGCAGATATTATTTTCCCCGTATTGGGTGAGCTTTAAATCCATTCAAAAGTTTTTTTTCCACCTAAAAATTCAATGTCACTATTGCATGATTAGACCTATGCTATCCTGCTGCTCATATTTGTAGTTTGCTGGGCTTACAACCACGAAGACTGTTTATGACATTTCTTCACTGGACTTGTATAGTTCCTTCCATCAAAATGAGAGATAATCTGCAAGAATAAAGGTTCCAGGTCAGTATCAGCATTTTTTCAAATCTTGTGAAGTAAGTTTGTACTTTCTTTATCAAATCGTTAATTCAATATAGCTGATTTTTTTTTCCTTCGGTTAGATCGGATAGCATACTTACAAGATTAATGGTAATGTCATTAAATACATCATTTGCTATTGTAAAACCACAGTTGTCCTTAACAAATGTCTTCTTGGTATAAACAATAAAAATTGGAATAATTATGTTCCATAAATGAAATGAAAATGTAATGTCAAAATTAAAACGAAAAATAAGTATAGACTTGGCCTCAGTTCATGAAGATTATGCTTTCAAATGTGTTAGCTAAAAGCTATAATCAGTTAATTCATGCAAAAGCATTATTTGAAAGCTTTGTTTTTCAATGTCAATATTAACAACACTTTTAAAACTGCATCCTTTAGAAAAGAGCAAGAGTTTTGGATAAATTAAAGAAAAATTCAAGTGTGGAAACATTATACAAATTGAAATAGAGAGTGATTGTCAGTATTTTTTTTTATAACACCAGATTGTGAGTAAAACACTGCAGCAATCAGAGCAAAATTCCAATGATCAATAAAATTATATAGTAGAAAACCAAAGACTAAAAATTTAATAAATTTCATATTAAGCATAATACTATAATATAATTAATATCATATCAGTGAGGTAGGAAACCCTGACTCAAATACAGAAATATTGTGATTATTGTGAATTACTAATTAAACTATCATTAAGTGATCCTTTGTACTATATTTTATATAATAATGATTCACTTAGGTGATAGTTTAATACATTTACATGCTTCTGATAATTTTGTTTAATATTTATCTAACCAATCTGAAACAAATTATTCCATCTAAGTGGTGGAAAATTTAACATATTTAGGAAGTAATTTATAACTTATAGATTTATATTATGTCATATGGGCAATTCCATGAAATGTAAAGTTCTGTATTATTTTTTAAAGACATTGTCCTTATCCTTTCTTTTTTCTTTTCCTCATAAGAAATGTCTACATCTCCTTGCGGATATAGTTCTGATCATGCAAAAACAAAACAAAACAACAAAACAAAACTATAACCAAATAGTGCAACACATTCAAAAATTGCTAGGGAACACTGAAACATCATTTCACTATTGAAATAATCGTTTTGATTAGCTTAAGGCACTGCATTAAAACACTTCCTTAAAACCAGATACTTTGCTATGGATTCTTTTTAATATACTGGTAGAAAGACACAAACAACCATGCTATTGATTGAGATAACTCCAAGTATTTATATTTAGAATGACTTGAAATCAGATTAATCAATTTGGAAAATGTTATAATGAAAGCCTCCTTAGCCAGGCGGTGGTGGCACATGCCTTTAATCCCAGCACTCGGGAGGCAGAGACAGGCAGATCTCTATGAGTTCGAGACCAGCCTGGTCTATAGAGCAAGATCCAGGACAGGCACAAAAACTACACAGAGACACCCTGTCTCAAAAAAATAAATAAATAAAAAGTATAAAAACCTCCTTAAATATCTCAGTGCCAAAGTCAACATGTATCTCAAATATAATAATATAATGCACATTATCATTGGTTTGAGAAATTGTAGATAGAAATTCAGGAAATTTAAATGTCATATTTATAAACTTTTTAGGATTGTTACAAAGTATTTCTTCAAAAGAGGACTTTTTAATCATTATTTTACTGAAAAACTCAATGTCATGAAATCCCTAGCATTTGGGTGATATATGTGGCTAATAAAATACCCTGATGATGGTGATGATGTATAGGGGAGTCATAATCTATCATCACAATGGTAACTCTGAGATGATTCATCAGGATAGTACATCACCGTGGTGACATTCTGTTGATGCTGAAATACCAGCAAGAATACATCCCTCAGAATAAACCCTTATTTTAATAATAACTGTTTAATTTTCTGGATTTATTTTGTTAGGAAAATGTATTGTTATGTAATAATATGACTTGTAAGATATTAAAGGATAAAAAAATACAAAGATTTTATTCTGTGTACTCATTTCTCTGGTAAACTTAATAAATATATAGAGACTTAAATGGAGATCACATTAAATATTCATTTTCTAAAATCTGAGACTAGTTTATATCTTCACTGTGCTTTGTCTTAAATTTCCAGTTTTGTTTCCATTCACCATTTGTTCATATGTTCATTTTAGATAATTATGTAGGAAATAAGCTTAAGGTCGAGTCTGTTCTTGATAACCTTTAAACATTGGATCAGATTTCATGTACTCTAACCATGTACAAGTTCAGTTAGTTGTTGACTTTTAGTCTGATTATTTTTTGGTGTATGTTTTATGAATTTGCAGCATTTTCAGAGTAACATTTAAATGAAAATAGAGATTTCAAAAATTTCTTAGATTCAGGGAATAGAAGGATGTATGTCTTCTACCAATTCTCTGATCTCTTTAAACACACAAAAATAAACACACAGTAATTCATGACTTCAGGGGAATTCATGTCTTAGTGACGTTAGAATCTTTATGTAGCCTACAAAGTTTCTGTTTGGAAATGTGCAAGAGAATTTTAGAAAATATGCATTTATTTGTCCAAGATAGTTTAAAATATGTAATTACAGAAAAGCTTATCTTAGCAGTGCAAATATTCATGAGGAACACCAGTTTATCTATGCAGATGCCATATAATAATATGAGTTGTTACCACAAAATTTAGCAAAATATTTTATTGAGAATTTTGGCATTGGAATTGTTTTTTAAAACAGAGACACTTTTCTAAACTTTTGTGAGTATAATATTTGAAGAGCTTGTGCATATTTAAACAGCCTTAAAGTAAGTAAAAGAAGGAGTCTAAGGGAGAAGATGCCAAGTAGTAATTTTTTGGGATATGAAACATAATGACATTGAAGACACTCATCAGGGAAGCCAAAAGAAGAAAAATGAGAGATTCAGGTTTAGTATGATATACACAGCCATATCATAGTGAATAAGTATATCATCCTCATTCACTCAAAAATCAATCACTGAATATCTAATTTTGGACTTAAAACTTGCCTTCAGGGAACTTTGGTGTAGCATGAATCTTAGAGAGTCTTATTAATAAAATCAAACCTGAGCCAGGTATTGGGGTGAACTAGAAGATCAGAGAACCAGAACAAGCCACAGCTAACCTCACCTGGCCAACTTCTCAGATGATCTTGTTTCCTCAGACTGGAAGCCTCTGTGTCCTCTCCCGAATGGCTATCAGCTGAACTGTGCTGCTCAAAACCTAAAATCTTAACCAACCAAATGCTTAACCAGCCAAATGCTTCTAGTTAGTTCCTGGTCTTCATGCCTTATATACCTTTCTGCTTTCTACAATCACTCTCTGGGATTAAAGGCATGTGTCACCATGCCTAACTGTTTCCAATGTGGCCTTGAACTCACAGAGATCCCAGATGGATTTCTGCCTCTGGAATGCTGGGATTAAAGGCGTGAGTGCCACCATTTTCTGGGCTAAGTTTCTAGTGGCTTTTCTGTTCTCTGACTCCAGATAAGTTTATTAGGGTACACAATATTTTGGGGAACACAATACCACCACACTTTGGAACTTCAAGAGCATACTGAACAGATGTAAATTAATAAAAACAAAAGAAAATCAAAAGGTTTATATGAGAATTGCTCTTAGAGGACTGAGATCAATTTCAAGAAGCATAATATAATATGCACTGCTGTATTAGTAAATTGAGGTAAACAAATTAGAGAATATCTATCAATTGAGAACAAAAAGGGGGCATTATTTGCTGATGAAGTGCGTGTGAGCTTTTCTTAAATGTACAGATGTTATTTTCATTCTTCTACATGTTGACATCCAATTATGCCAGCACTATTTGTTGAAGATGCTTTCTTTTTCTATTGTGTAGTTTTGGCTTCTTTGTTGAAAATTGTATGTTCATAGATGTGCAGATTAATGTCAGGTTCTTCAGTTCGGTTCCATTGGTCCATATGCCAGTTTTTATGCCAGTACCAAGCTGGTTTTTATTACTGCAGCTGTATAGTAGAGTGTAAAGTCAGGGATTGTGATGTCTCCAGAGGTTGTTGTATTGTACAGGATTCTTTTGGCTATACTGTTTTTGTTGTTGTTGTTTTTCCATATGAAGTTGAGTATTGTTCTTTCCAGGCCTGTGAAGAATTGTGTTAGGATTTTAATGGGTATTGCACTGAATCTGTAGATTGCTTTTGGTAAGATTGCCATTTTTACTATGTTAATCCTACCTATCCATGAGCATGGGGGATCTTTCCATTTTCTGGCATCTTCTTCAATTTCTTTCTTTAGGACTTAAAGTTCTTGTCATATAGGTCCTTCACTTATTTTGTTAGAGTTACCCCAAGGTATTTTATATCCTTTGTGGCTAATAGATTGACATCTGTCACTGTGCACAAAACTTAAGTCCAAGTGGATCAAAGACCTCAACATAAATCCAGTTACTCTGAACCTGATAGAAGAGAAAGTAGGAAGTAGTCTTGAACTAATTGGCACCAGAGATCACTTACTAAATATAACACCAGTAGCACAGACACTGAGAGAAATAATTAATAAATGGGACCTCTTGAAACTGAGAAGCTTTTGTAGGGCAAAGGACACAGTCAACAAGACAAAATGACAGCCTACAGAATGAGAAAAGTTCTTCACCAACCCCACATCTGACAGAGGGCTAATATCCAGAACATATAACGAACTGGAGAAATTAGACATCAAAATACCCAACAGTACAATTAAAAAATGGGCTGTAGAGCTAAACAGAGAATTCTCAACAGAAGAAGCTCAAATGGCTGAAAGACATTTAAGGAATTGCTCAACATCCTTAGTCATTAGGGAAATGCAAATCAAATTGACTGTGAGATACCATCTTACACCTGTCAAAATGGCAAAGATCAAAAATACTGAAGACAGCTTATGTTGGAGACGATGTGGAGCAAGGGGAACACTCATCCACTGTTAGTGGGAATGCAAACTTGTACAGTCACTTTGGAAATCAATATGGCCCTTTCTTAGAAAATTGGTAATCAACCTCCCTCAAGACCCAGGTATACCACTCTTGGGCATATACCCAAAGAATGCTCAATCTTACCACCAGAACACATGCTAAACTATGTTCATAGCAGCATTATTTGTAATAGCCAGAACCTTGAAATAACCTAGATGCCCTTCAACTGAAGAATGGATAAATAAAATGTGGTACATATACACAATGGAGTACTACTCAGCAGAGAAAAACAATGACATCATGACATTTGCAGGCAAATGGATGGAACTAGAAAATACCTTTAGTGAGGTAGCCCAGACTCAGATAGACAAACATGGTATGTACTCACTCCATAAGTGGATACCAGATGTAAAGCAAAGGAAAACTAGACTGCAACTCACAACTCCAGGGAGGCTACCTAGTAAAGAGGATCCTAAGAAAGACACAGGGATCACCCAACAACAGAGAAATGGATGAGATCTACATGAGCAAAGTGGGTGTGAGGGGGGGTAATGGAGGGCAAGGGTCGGGGGGAAAGGGAGCTTAGAGGAGCGGGAGGTCCCAGCTGGATCAGGAACAGAGTGGGACAACAAGGAAAGAGATACCATGATAAATGAAGACCCCATAGGAATAGGAAGAAGCAGAATGCTAGAGAGGTCCCCAGAAATCCACAAAGATACCTCCACTATAGACTATTGGCAATGGTCAAGAGAAAATCCGAGATGACCTACTCTGGTGATCAGATGGCCAAACACCCTAACTGTCATGATAGAACTCTCATCCAGTGACTGATGAAAACAGATGCAGAGATCAATGGCCAAGCCCCAGTGGAGCTCTTGGAGTCCAATCAGCAAGAGAAAAGAGGGATTATATGAGCAAGAGATATTGAGACCATGACTGGAAAAAGCACAGGGACAAATAGCCCAAGTAGTGGAAACACATGAACGGTGAACCAATAGCTGAGGAGCCCCCACGGAACTGGACCAGGCCTTCTGGATAAGTGAGACAGTTGATTAGCTTGAACTATTTAGGAGGGCCCCAGGCAGTGGACCTGGGACCTGTCCTTGGTGTATGAGCAGGATTTTTGGAACCTAGGGCCTATGCTGAAACACTTTGCTCAGCCTTGGTGTAGGGAGGAGGGGACTGGACCTGCCTCAACTGAAACTACCAGGCTGGGCTGACTCCCCAGGGGAGACCTTGCCCTGGAGGAGGTGGGAATGGGGTGGGGGTGGGGGGGGGGGGGGGGGGTGGGGGGGGGGGGGGGGGAGGAGGGAGGACAGGCTAATCTGTGACTGATATGTAAAATTAAATTAATTATAAAATAGAAATCTTAAAAAAGCAAAAAAAGTACAAATGTTAGAAATTGACTAGTTTATTGTACAAATATATTTCTCACTTAAATTTTTCTAATCACTGTATAATTTATCTTGTTTTCCATTCTTATACTTGGCAATTTATGGAAGAAAATCACTAAATAAATTTATTTTAATATTTCCATGTTTCAAAATGTTTATTTTACAAAGTTTTCTAAACATATCATTATATTACTATAAATTAATATTTAGAATAATTTAAATAACTTACTTTATTTGCTTTTATGAATGGATTGTCATTTACCTTGGAATCATGTTTTAATAATTTTTAAGTGACTGGCTTTTAAAGTCCTTGTATATATCAAAGATAGTATTGTATAAGAAATACATACTGAATGTAGAAAAGAATTCACATAAAGAGAACAGATGAGTATCCCAAGGTTGAAAAAGGTACTGTGATAACAGAATTTTTCAAAGTTCTCTCAGCCTTTCAGTTCAATTCCTAGATATTCTGGGCTTGAAAGGCTTGTGAAAAAGGGCAAAAAGAGGTTATTGCTCTTTGTATTTACACATAGTGAGGATCATTTCATTATCAATTCTAGTTTTAGTTATTTATTATGTATATTAAAAGTAATGCTGTCTTTTATTTCCCTTCATTCCCATGTGACAAAATATTACTATTTATATATGCCAATCTAAAAATATATATGCATATATATTTACATTTTTATGACTAGAATTTTGAATTTTATAAATTATACATTTCAAACTAAATAATGGAGACTCAAATCTTAAGTATGAGAATATGAAATCATTTCCAGAGCAGACTGTTGGGAAAATATAAAAGGAGTATTTCAAGCTGAGCATGGCAACACATTTGACTAACAAACAAATAAATTGTCATTGCTGTCCAAATTACAGCGAGTCTAAATTGTATTACTGAGTTTAGATGACGATCTTCTGGGAAGAAACTATAAATGACGATGTGTGAGGATGAGAAATAAATGTAGGGAGAAGGAAAAAGAGGGAGAGGCAGAGAAGGAGGAGAGGAGGAGAGAGAGAAAAGGACATGGGACAGAGTGTTAAAACTAAAATTAGGATTAAGAGTAGGAACAGAACTGTCTTGATATTTCAATTGTATTTTTATTATAGTTTTGTTCATAGGAAAAAAGTTATTTCATCTTCTGAAAATAGAGGGATATAGGATTTACATTACTGGTTATCTTCACCACAGGAAATTTTATGTAGTATTAAATAAAGTGACTTATACTTCAGTGTTATTTAATAGCAAAATCAAATGGACTTGGGAAACTTTAATATTATCAGTGCCTCCAAATATTAAAGTTTTTGAGTGTCTATGGAGTGGCTGTGTTCTCATGTCATCTAAATTAAGACCTATCAAACCCTAAATGTGACCTAACAAAATAATACTGATAATTTGAATAAGATAATTTAAGATATTATCAAGCAATGATGCTTTATAAGAATAAGAGATTTTATTACACACTAATCATAAAAACTATTTTTCAATTGTTTATAAGGAAGCAGGACAAGTGACTAAGTCACAAATTGAGCTTTTCATGCAGAATAAGTGCAGTTAAGCTACCAAAGTACCGATTGATAGAACTATCTCATGGAAATTATACTGGTGGGATAAGAGGGAAAAGAAATGTTTGTTTTAGTTATTTGTTCAGAAAATATAATCTGTTGAATGAATTATTCTTCTGAAACCAAATCAGCTCCAGTGTGTACTCAGTATTAGTAATTAGTATTTAGAGAGCATTGCTTCCAAAATTGCCTCCTGTACCCAATCTTTCCTTGCTTTTCTTTCTCTTCCATTTTTCCTTCCTTCCTTCCTTCCTTCTTTCCTTCCTTCCTTCCTTCCTCCCTCCCTCCCTGCCTAGCTTCCCTTCTTACCTTCCTTCCTTTCTTCCCTCCCTCACTCCTTCTCTCTTTCTTTCCTTACTGAGCTGTAGTCAAATTGTAGTTAAATTGCAGTTTGACTTAAAACATAATCATTTTCTGAAAATACATTTTACCAATTTCAGCACATTATTTCTGAATTAATCTATGGCCTTAATTTTTGTCCTTGAATTCTGTGTCACAAAGTGGAGAGGATGTAGACAGTGATTAATATAATCTGCATTCTAATTCCTCTCGGATGGTATTGCTTCTGTTCATTGTATTAACTCTTCTCAGAAACATGTAGGTGATTATTTTTTTTTCCTCACAAATCAAGTCAAGGTCAACCAAAGCCTGTTACATGCACAGACTTCATTGTTGCAATGCTACATATTTTCCTAAAAAATGAAAGTGGTGAAACATGGAGAATAGATTTGATAATTTTTGGCCAGACACACATTTCAGTTTTATGTAAAGAATAAATAGCCAGTGCATAACAGAGGCAATTATTTTGTCTTTTGAAACAATTCATAGTAAATGATGTTGCTAAATGGGAAAAAGGTTTTATTTTTATGCCTTAAATTCTTTCCAAATTTATAGAAAAGTTGTGAAAGTGAACATACCAATCAATAGACAGGACATCTACAGTATGGCTATATTTTTGTGATGTAATAATTTAATTAAGCATGTACAGTTTTATAATTATGTAAAATACATACAACATAGCTCAATTTTCATAAATTTTCTCCAAATAGTACTTTAAAATTCAACCTAGTTTGAATATTAAATAATTCATAATAAAAGGTCTTCATTTAAAGTTGACTTTTAAAAACAGTTGATTTTAGTTTTCAATGAAAATCTTATAATTAATTGTTATCAAGTATATATTATAGAAGTTTGATTTCTATTATCAGAACTAATAATATCTATTATTTATTTAGTGCCAGGACCTATTTTAAATACTTTTATATACACCCATTAACTACTCTAAATACTCTTAAATATGTCCATTAATTAAATTTTCAAACAATTCCTGCAGTAGCAATAAATTTTTTCAACTTTTCGCGTGAAAAATCTGATGTAAAACTAAGTACATTAAAAAAGAAAAATAATTAATTGAGTGATAACCTGAAAGCTGTTTTAGTATAGCCTTTTTTTCATCTGCTTAAAAGAATTATCTTAGGAACAGAGGAGATAATCACTTGAACCCAGGCCTGACCACCTGATTTTAATTCCTAGGACCTGAAGAATGAAAGGAGATAACCAACTCTGACAAGCGGTCAGTCCTTGTCCTTCTCACAATTACAGTGAACTATTCATGTATGCATGTGCACACATGTGTAAATTACTGATTTTTAAAAGGGGAAATGCTTTAGTAATTTTTTAGTCATTTATTTTATAAATTGCAATGATACAGTATATATGAAATTATAAATTAAGTACACATGTATTTTTAATGTTTTTCATAGCAGCATATCTGTTTACATAGCTTTCTTATTTGTTTTCATATACTGTCAAACAGAACTTATTTTAATTATTGTTAAGTTATATTTACAGCATACTCCTCCTGTTATTAAAAGTCTAATATTTCATAATATACAGTAGCTTGAGAGTCTTCCACTTATCTGGTCACATTTTTAGAACCTAGGTAATACTTTTCACAATTGTTTTCTCTTCTCCAGTATTTATTTCCTACAAACAGTATAGTTTGTAGCCTGTGATCCCTGAAAAAGTTAATACAGAAGCAGAAGTAACATTTTAAGCCAGACTTTTCTATAAAATTTAAAATAGCATATTCTGTACCTGTACTGAATGAATGCAAACTTAAAATAATATTCTGGATTTTGTTGTTGTTTTTGTTTAAAAGGAAATAAAAACACTGGAACCATGTCACAGAAAGGAGTCCTGTTGGATCATGCATGAGAATATACTTTGCAAACCTATAATTGTGTCAGAAAATCAAAGATGCATCATCAATAAAATAGAGGTGACAGAGACACCAAAGGGAATTTAATATGAAGGAGAGATGTTTCAAAATTTCAGATTACCATTCAGGAAAATGCTGCCACTTACATATTATATATTTATTTAACGTAAATGAAACATCTTTCAATATTCACAATAGACACTTGTTTCTTGTCATATTCAGATCTGTAATTGGACTCAAAATTTACCAAATTAATGAGTATTAGAAACAAGTACGTGGATATCATATTTGTTTCTCAACTTGAAGTTCATGGACATGATAAAATTAATAGAAATTAAACTGTCATCCAGATATTCAAGCATTTTTCTATTTTCAACACTTTTAATAATGAATACATACAAATAACACATATAGATAAACTCATTTGTTTTTTTAATATATGGTTGATGATCATCAGATTTTACATTGGCTGGTGTGTGCATGCGTGTGTATGTGTGTGTGTGTGTGTGTGTGTGTGTGTGTGTGTGTAATTGTAAATATTTTCTTTCTTTATTCTAATCAGTCTCCATGGAGTGCTACATGATTTTACTCTTCACTACATGAATAGAGTAGATTGTATGGCAATTAAAACAGAAAGACCATATTTACTAAATCTGTGGCATAGCACTTAGTACAATATCTATGGTTTTACCAATATTTGCTATAGTCAATTAAGATATTACCATTTTAGGAATACACTCTATCTGTTGTATTATGCTCAGTTTACATCAGACTTTTAGCAGGTCTTTTCACCTTTAATCATGAATTACATATGAAAATTCATTTTTATTCCAATATGATTCATTATTGAATAAAGTGTTTTCTACAATATTATCTGGTAATGCATATTGTTTTAAACATTTTTTTTTTGGTTTTTCGAGACAGGGTTTCTCTGTGTAGCTTTGCGCCTTTCCTGGAGCTCACTTGGTAGCCCAGGCTGGCATCGAACTCACAGAGATCCGCCTGCCTCTGCCTCCTGAGTGCTGGGATTAAAGGCGTGGGCCACCAACGCCCGGCTTGTTTTAAACATTTTTAAATAATGTATGAGCAAAAACATGATTTTATAAAAAAGAAAAACAGGAATACATTTAAGTAATGTACATATCTTCTGTGGTATACATATTAATAAAGTTAACATGAAGCCCATTACTTTAATAATTTTAATAATTTAAAAATAGTCAGATTTTATATGTTAAAATAAAACATGTTTATTCTATAACATTTTCTACTATTTTTTTTAGAAAGTTCCCTTAAACAATTTCAGGTCTATTTAGCATTTTTTAAATTAATTGTTAAGATAAATAAGTAATAGTATGAAAATGATACATCTTGAAGAAATGGAAATATTTTTCAATACCTTTGATTTAACCTTTGCTTAAATGGATTAAATCCAGTATTAAAATTGAGGTCCTAATAAATCCTCGATAATAATGTTGAGCTAAAAGATTAAATTCTCCATATTCTTTCATATATTATATTTAACTTCAGTTATCTAATAAAAAATCCGTACTAGAGATGATGGAGAGTATTGAGATTGAACTGAATTTTTTCCTTTCCTCAGGCAAATAGAGTTTATTTTAATAACATTAATTCAGTGGCAACACAGTAAATATTACTGGCTCCTAGGAAGAACTCTGGAGTTAATCTGGTTTCTGAAGCCTGACAAATGACTTACAAAT
Source organism: Peromyscus aztecus (assembly GCA_902168405.1). NCBI lineage: Eukaryota > Metazoa > Chordata > Mammalia > Rodentia > Cricetidae > Peromyscus > Peromyscus aztecus. Next base: position 25,186 of record CABHPQ010169249.1, read on the forward strand.
GTAACAGTCTGGGTAAAAGTCCTACTGCTACTGTTAAGACTTATTGGAAAGTGAAAAGAGGCTGTCTATTTTAGATGAACCTGTACAGTCTTGAGTTTTTTCACATTTCAGAATCAATGTTTTCATCAAGCACAGTTGAAAGAATAAGACAATTTACAATATATGAAGATTGGGCAGAATAACAATAAAGAGGCCGGGCAAGAATTCTAATGGAAGCAAAGTTTCTACATGGAACAACATAAATATCATTTACATATCTCATTGTTATAACAGAGGGCAAAACATTTACATTTTCCAACTTTACAAAAAATAAAAAAATCTGGCATCTCTTTGAAACATAGCATGTACATTCATCTTGTTAGTACTCATCAAATAAAGTCATCATGAAACAAATTATTTAAAACATTAAAATCCAAGAATAATTTTAGCACATGGATGTATATTTTGGTACCACCTTTCCTGTATGTTTCCTTCTTTTCTCCCAGCCCATAATTCCCTTGCACATGGCCACTAACCTTATTTAATAGCACCATAAACAAACAATACTGACAATTTATACAAGGCTCTACTTTGTAAATGCCTGAAAGTTGTTGTTACTAGAGTACCTGAAAACGTAAAAAACTGCAAAACACAAGAAACAGTAAAAACTTATTTCTTCATACCAAGATCAGAACATCATAGAGCTAATTAGGAAACTTCAATCTTTCTGACACATTTTTAAAAGAAAAATGAATTTATTTTTTGCTGAAGAATCTATCATTACATAAAGCCACGCTGATCGGGGAGTATGGTTCAAATACATGTGAATGGTGATATGGTTATTGGTATTAAAAACATGTTATAAAAAGGGAAATTTAATAGAAAAGGTTCTCTAACAATCACATATGATCAGCAGCCATGGCATTTTGTGGGTCTGGTAAATGGGTAGTGTGGCATGACTTAGGAGAGGAAGATAGGTTTAAAGGAATAGTGCATACTTTTTGAGCATTGTCAGGCTGCCTTTATTTTACTTGATCACAGTTCCTGGTCTTTCCTTTTTTCCATAATTTCTTTCCAAACTACCTGTTGACATCATAGACCAAATCTGTGGTGTGTATCACTTTATGGGAAGGACATTGTAGTACCAAGTAGGAAGATAATTTTGGATAATTACAAGAGAGACAAAGTAAAGAAAAACTACCCTCAGTCATGAAGAAGGAAAACAATTCATATATTCCTTTAAAGGCTTGAACTTTCCCTGGAAAATATGGAAAGACCTGATAAATTTTCATATAATTTCATAGTGCTACAGAATTCAATTTATTTATACACATACATATCTCCTTTGACTCAGAAGCTTAAAACAGCAAACATAATCATGCCTAGGGATTTTAAGAGTAAGGACCACTGAGGCTTTCCACAGAAACAGTCAATAATTTCAGTCATGTAAAAACCCATGCTATGTGTTTTATGGTATAAACAACTAACAATAGTACTCTAATGTAAGATTCAAATAGTCTGAGTTTTTTTTTTACTACTACTTTTCAGCATTTCATGAATAATCAGTTTTACACATATCATCCTCATTTCTAATAGGTAACGGAAGTATAGAATACATTTTTTTAAATTCTCAGAAACCCAGCATAACTATGAAACTAATTCAATCAAAGGCCAGCTTCAAAGTTATAGTCATGGCCTAAACAAATAGTACCAAGTGTTGATTGAACACCATTGACATTAATGTTAAAAATTGTTGAAGAAAATTTTTCTTTCAGTTGTGGTGATAGTTTATTTTTGTTTTAATAAGTGAAGCTTGCCTGGAGATCAGAGGAAATAGCAAGACATTTTAAGTAAATAAAGAAGTTGGGCAATGGTAGCACAAGCCCTTAATGCTATCACTTGGCAGGCAGGATCTCTGTGTGTTCAAGGTCAGACTGGAAACAGTGCCAGGTGTGATGGCACATGCCTTAAATTCCAAAACTAGTTAACCTTGGTGGTCTGGAGGTTTGTACAGACATACAGGAAGTGACAGAGCTGGCTAGGAAGAGGAAGTGATGTAGCTGAATGGAGAGAGCAAGTCAGATGGCAGAACAGTACGGTATATAGACATGGGTAGACAGGAAGCAACTTGCATTTGGAAGCTGCCAAGTTGGTGAGGTAAGGTTGGCTGGTGGCTTTCCCTATTTTCCTGATCTCTCTAAGGCTTTCACCCCTATATTGGGTTCCGTGTTTTTCATTTAATAGGACCATTTAGAAATTCATCTACATTCAGTCTTTTTTTTTTTTTTTTGGTTTTTCAAGACAGGGTTTCTCTGTGTAGCTTCGCACCTTTCCTGGATCTTGCTCTGTAGACCAGGCTGTCCGAAAACTCACAAAAATCTGCCTGCCTCTGCCTCCCAAGTGCTGGGATTAAAGGCATGAGCCACCACTGCCCAGCTACATTCAGTCTTATACACAGTACCAAGTGTCATGAAAATAAATAATATAAGTTTATATTTAATGTTACTGGGATAGCATCAATCTAACTACAAAAATATTTCAAAATTCCATTTGGGATACTTTCTTTGGCCTATGCAATAAAAAGTATATTAATATTAATGTTTAAAAACTCATATGATGTAAAATGCAATATAATAATTATAGCTGGTATTTGGAAATAATAGAAATTCCTATTTATATTACACAATGTATAATAATATACAGAGTTGTTGAAAAGATGATCTTTGTTCGGTAACCCCATGATTCCATGTCCCAAGCTGCCTGTTTGGTTCACTGAAGCTGTAAGCATTCAGATTTAAGAACAGGAAACCCAGTGACCTCTGCAAGACATGGTATGACAAATGAAAATTTTAAATTTGGGATATCTGTAAAGAATCATCTATAAGGAGTACAGTTTTTATGAGTGAATTGAAGTGGCTTTTATAAAATATATGCTAATAAAATAAGTGACTATAGCAAGATTAAATGTCCTATTGTGCCTGTGAGGCACTGTTTCCTTGGAATCATCTATTTCTTCTGTACCTTACAGTATTTCTGCATCCCCTTCCACATAACATCCTGAGTTCAGAGGGGAGGGCTTTGATGAAGACATCCCATTTAGGACCGAGTGTCTCAAAATTTCTCCTTTCTGCACATTTTCTAATGTTGGGTGTAGCTAGAGTTTTCCTGCCTGACCCACAGTCAGGACAAACCATTCTCACCTGCCAGTCCCACAGCCTCTCAGACCCAACCAAGTAAACACAGAGACTTATATTGCTTACAAACTGTATGGCCGTGGCAGGCTTCTTGCTAACTGTCCTTATATCTTAAATTAATCCATTTCTATAAATCTATGCCTTGCCACGTGGCTCGTGGCTTACCAGCATGGCAGCGGCTGGCTGTGTCTCCTTCCACCTTCCTGTTCTTTCTTTTCTCCTTTCTGTCAGTCCTGCCTATACTTCCTGTCTAGCCACTGGCCAATCAGTGTTTTATTTATTGACCAATCAGAGCAACACATTTTCCATACAGAACATCCCACAGCAGTTGGGTCTCTGTGTTAATTCCCATCTATTATAAGAGTTAGCTTCTCTGATGTTAGCTGAGTGAGACATTGTTCTATGGGTATAGCAGAGGCAGTCATTTCATTGCTATGGCCCTATAGCAGAACGCAGGTATTTGGTTTTCTCCTATGCCCATGGCCTATCCAGTGTAAGGTTCAAGGCCACCCAATAATCAATGTCAGGAATGGGTTGCAACGTATAGAGTGGGCTAAATTCAACCATAGAATGGTTGGTTAGTGTCACAAAGTTTGTGCAAAGATTGCACCAGGATATATTGCATGCCGGTCAACATTGTAGATGATAGGTTTTGTAGCTGGGTTGATGGTAACCTTCCCTCTCTGTAGTGTGAAGAGTACCTATGGTGATATTTTCTTTTGTACTAAAATGTTATTTGTATGTTAATAAATAAAGTTGCCTGGGGGTCAGAGCTATTAGCAAGCCATAGGAAAGCAGGGCAGTGGTGGCGTATCCTTGTAATCCCAGCACTTGGTAGGCAGAGCTAGGTAAGTCTCTGTGTGTTCAGGGATACAGCCAGCATTGGATACACATGCCTTTAATCTCAATACCAACCATAGAACACCTGGAGGTCTGTACAGACAGGCAGTGACGAGGTGGTCATGTGGTTGGGTTTACAACCAATGAGAAGGCAGAACCAAAAGTCTTTATAAAGACTTTAACACAGGAAGTAGCTCTCCTTCGGAGAGGTAGGACCACCGCAGGAGGAAGGGTAAGGTTTTAGCTCTTAGCTCTGACCTCTTGGCTTTCTTCTTTGCATTGGTTCTGTATTTCTTATTTAATAAGAAATACAGAATATTTAATAAGAAATGTTGGTTACATCTACAAGTACCTGCCAGTACCATGAACAATAATCAGTAGAGGTGATGTCTCTAGTTAGGTACCTGTTCAATTTATCTGTATTCAATGAGATATGTAAGTGTTGTCTTCAGCATTAGGGTCTGACCATCATTTTGTGAAGAGAAACCAATAACTTTAGCAATACTGAGGCATTTGGGGATTTCCATGGTGCCCATTTGGCCAATAACAAAACTAGAGGTCAATCATTCCTAACACTGGAGTTTTCACTTTGTGATGACAAATTTAGAATTGCGACATTGTCTCCCCATTATTTGGTGACTCCATTTAGATTTCTTTTTTACATTATTAATTGAAAATAACAACCACAGTTTCTCCTCCCTCCACTCCTGCTAGCTGCCCATACCTACCCTTTTCTCAAGACCCATTCCCCCTCCTTTTCAGGAAAGAGCAGCCTCCAAAAGACTACAGTCAAATGGGATAAAACAGGAGGAAAGCCTTCATAACTGAGGCAGGACAAAGCAACCCAATAGGACTAAAAGTGTCTCACGAGCAAGCAGAAGCATCAGAGACACATCTGCTTCCTCTATTAGGAGTCCCATGAAATCACCCAGCTAACAGCCATAACATATGTGCAGAAGACCTGGTGCAAATCCATGCAGGCCCTATGCTTGCCAGTTCAGTCTCTGTGAGGCCATGTAAGCCCTGCTTAGTTAATTTGGTGGGCCATGTTCTATATTATCCATCTCTTCTCACTCCTATAGACTTTCCTCCCTCTCTTCCATGAGTTCCCTAATCTCAAGGGGAGGGGTCAGTTGAGACATTCAATTTAGATTCTCTCTCTGCACAAGGTCTGGCTGTGGGTCTCTGCACCTGCTCCCACGTGCTGGCACGGAAGCCTTCTGATGACAACTGGACAAGACAGCAATCTATGGGTATAGCAGAATATCACTAGAGACCATTTCATTGACCTTTTCCTTTAGTCTTGCATGGTTTCACTCTTAGTCTTGACTCTATCCTGTTCCTGGTTCCTAGCCATCCATGTAGTAATAGGGCATGTACTCCTTCTAGTGGCATGGGCATCTAGTTAAACCAGTCACTGATTTCCCACTCCCACAACTTCTGTGCCACCATACCCACAGCACATCTTGCAGGTAGGAGAGATTGTAGGTGGAGGTTTGTGTGGCTGGGTTGATGTTCAGATTTCTTTCGGTAGCCTGCAGAGTACCTTCCCATGCCAAAAAAACTAGAAGGTAGGCGTGAAGGCTCCATGCAGGCACCAGCTCGACTTTTCTGCATTCAATGGGCTGTGTGTATGTTGATCTCGGCATTGAGGCCCCACTTACAGTTTCGGAGAGCAACCCTCAGTCCTAGCACCAGTCTAAGGTTTTTTTTTTGTTGTTGTTGTTGTTGTTTTTGTTTTGTTTTGTTTTGTTTTATCTTCACAGGACCTCTTCGGCCATCAACTCAACCTAATGCAACCCAGTCCCAACACTGGAAGCCTTGCTGGGATACAAATAATGGCTAGTTCATACTCTGTATCCTCCATTACTTGGAGTCCTGACTAGGATCAACCTCATAGATTCCAGGAAGTTTCCAGGGCACTAGGTTTCAACATCACCCCCAAATGCCCCCCCCAGTCCCAGCTGTCTCTCTCTTAATTCTCTCATTCCATCCCTTCCCCTGCCTGATCCCTCCTGCCCTTGTCCCCACCTGCACCCAGTCCACCCACAAAATTTATTCTGTTTTCTCAAATACTAATACGGTTTGTTTATCCTTTATTCTAGGCTGATATTAGGCGGAAAATAAGACTGTAAAATAGACATGAAAAACAAGAGGTCATGTAACTTCATCTGAAATGCATCAGCCTTTCACAGAGCTGTGGAAAAAGCAGTCTGAGGTGTTGCTACAGATGTCTTTTTAAAAGGTGCCTGACAGTGTCAGGTGTAATAGCAGAGGAATCTATGTAATCTTGTTTGATGTGGAATCCAAGGGCAAAGTCCTGACTTATTTGCCCAGAGCAAACTTGTTATGTGAGAGAAAGCTTCTATTTCTAGGTCTGACCCTCCAGGAATTTTGTGAGAAAATATTCCAGATGATAAAGAAAGAAATCTAAATTGAGACATGTAAAATAATATGCTATTTGTGTGGGTCTTGGCATAGGAATTTAAACACCATAGGACTGTTTTGTTGCTGTTGTTGTTTTGTTGTTGTTGTTCGTTTTTGGAGACAGGGTTTCTCAGTGTAGTTTTGGTGCCTGTTCTGGATCTCCCTCTGTAGACCAGGCTGGCCTTGAACTCACAGAGATCTGCCTGGCTCTGCCTCCCAAGTGCTGGGATTAAAGGCATTTGCCATCACCGCCCGGCTAGGACTAGTTTTTAAAATTATAATTTAAATCAAATTGGAACTGAAAAAATACTATAAAACCATGCAACTCAAACATAATGATTTAAAGAAATTGACTTGTGAAGTTCGCATGCCTGCTAAACAGTTCCAAAGAAATACAGTAGTAAGAATTTGTCATTATTAACAAAACATAAAAGCGATCTGCATCAAAATGCAACAAAAAACTAAAATTAAGTGAATGAATCAATGATTGTTTACTTATATGATTCTGTGTTACTAATATAAAATATTGTAGATTTAAGTGCTAATAAATTTGTAAAGTCTGAAAAAGATAGGTGCACATGATAAATTTGTTTTATAATAAAGAACTAATATAAAATGCTAAATATTCTCTATTGAATTTCTAAATTGTAAGAACTATATTTACACACATTAATAAAGGTGACCACACATTTTACAATGGTTTTGTTATATGAACTCAGGTTTCATTTATTTCCTTGTATAGTTTTCCTTTATTTTATCTGCAAGGAGCTAACAATACCTAGATATCTATAAAACTTTAAAAATACAATAAGTTGTATAATACATAGAAAAATCAAGTGTCTAAAGTAGACAAGTAAAAACATAGTTAGGAAAATGACATTATATATTTTTAAATGTCAAAATGTAGTCTCCTCAATAAATAATATAACAAATGTGAAATATAGCTAGAGAGAGAGGCAAGGGATATTACAGCCTGACTTTACTATAATTAAGGGTTGAAAAAATAACCACATTTCAGGACATAACAAAGTATACCATCTGGACTTGCCAGCTATAAATATTAAATATGGAAAGAGAAGGGACAAACAAAGCTAATATAAGCATTGAGTAATTTTGCAAATTCATAAAGAATCAAAGGAAATCAAAGAATCATTATAGTCTCTAAATGCTTCTAAGGGTAATTTGTTGATAAAAAAGAGTTGGAATCACTTCATAATTTACAAAAGAAGATAGAAGGCAGATGTCAGAAACAGATGCACACTTCCCAGAAGGGGTAAGAAAGAATGCTGGAATAAATTGGGATCCTTTGAAAAACAGACCAAATCAACCACACGAAAATAGAGACTGAAAAAAGAGCTTCTCAAAGTTGGTTTAATCATTCCATTTTATTGATATAAATCACTAGCCCATAGCCTCTCAAGTGTGGAAGTGTCAAAATGGAATTGAAAAGTTATTGGTAGTCTATGGCTCTCAGAAACCTCTGCCAGACAAAAATAAAATATTTTGAAATTAAAGAAGATGATTAACTTCAGAGATATATTCTGCAAAGTGGACAGTTGTGCACACAAGTCAGATTGTTGATACATTCTGCAGAAGATGATGGGAAAGGAATGCTGCATTTATCCACCAGCTATCCACCACTGAGCACTGACCATCCATTTATCTAAAAATTTTTGAGACACCATTCTAATTATAATCTCAGAAACAATACAAATGAGGATTCCTTAGAGGTAGAATAAATATGTTATGTTAGGATGATCATCAATACTAAATAAGAGCTCTATATCATATTTGAACATATACTGGCATTATTTATTTGAATGCAAACTATTTGGCTAAGTATCTCCTAAGAACATTGAATGAGCTGAGAACAATTTTACTATCTATTTCTCTTGACTATATCTAATGAATCTGTGTACTATATCCATAATTTATACTACATATATTGATTTCATAAATAGTTAGATTCACAAATTAAAGTGTATATGTGTATATATTCACAATGTATCTAAAGAACAGTGTTTTTAAATCTGAGACTCAGTAGTTACATCTATGAAAACTTAATTCCATAAGGCTATACTTTTGATATTTATAGGATTATTTTGTTCTTATTTCTTTTATCTTCTAGCTCATACTTAAAATAAACAAAAACACTGAGAAGCACTTTACAACTGACAATATTGATCAAAAAAGCCCTTTCCTGTTACCTACTGGCCCCTGTGATCTTCATCTTTCAGGACCAGCTGTTCAAGTCTAATCTATTTTACTTAGATCTTTTTAGAAAGACAAGGTCAGAGAAATCCTCAACCCTTTTGAACTTGCAAAATACTTAATGTCAATTTCATTTTTTATAAACCAACTAAGACCAAGCAAAGTAGTTTAAAAGCAAGCACTGAGTCAAATAAAGTAGTTTATTCCATTTAATAGTTGTGTTTTTATTCTACTGCAAAATATTTTATTGACAGACAAATTTGAAGCATATTCCAAGTTAGGCTGCTTGGGGATTCAAATTACTTCATCTACACTATAGATGGATATAGACTGATAAATATGTAATAATTTTGAACAACTAATTTTTTGAGCTGTTACTACTTCTAAGATATGAAATTAGTCTAAGTACCACGTTTGCAAGAATTCAGCTATGGCAATTCATGAGCAACACTTGTGGAGTTTCCATAAAATGATCCAGCAAATAAATAGTGATTATTCTAAAAAAAATCATGAAAACAAAAAGGCCTAACACAAATTGTTTTAATAGGTATAATCAGCAATGTGTGTGCATGTATCTAAATATAATCAATGTCATGTTTGGTATATGAGAACACTAGCTTACATTAATTTAGTCTCATAATTATAAATACTATCTCTTTCATTCTCCAGGCTATATCAGATAGGAGGAGAAAACATGTCTCCTGACTTGTGTGTGTGTGTGTGTGTGTATGTGTGTGTTGTACGTGTGTGTGTATGTATATATATAAATGTATATAAAGTCACATATATACACATATCATATTAAAATAAATGTAGTCTCAAATTTAACTTTTTTTTTTTACTCTCTGATGATGTTTTCCCAAATTTCTATCCACATATTGCACACATTCTTATGTTAAGTCATACACAATAATTGAGTATAGAAATACATTGCCATGTGTACTCCAACCCTAATTGAGAGTTTCTTTTCATATCAAATTGTTAACCACTATATTAAAACATCTGCTACAGTAATCTGTTTAAATGGAAAAGAGTCGAATACACAACAGTAATCTATGTATTTCATAGAATCATATACATGGTTACTATTGGATGCTGCAAGTTGGAATCTCTTGATAAAATTTTTCTCTGGCTGATTGAATTTTGTCTCATTAGATACAAATGAGGATGGACTGTTTGTAAATGCCCTTTTTATAGCAGAAGTATGACTTATCTTTATAAGGTGTGTTCTAGAAATGTAGGAAATGGGATAAGTCATGTTACTTTTAAGTCAGTTATATTCTCAGACACTTGAATGTGTTATGTCATTGAGTACTGCATCAATAATCAAGGAATATAAAAGTCACAAACAGCTGAGGAGATATATTTGTTATTTACTTTATTTGGGATTTAAAAGAGTACTATGATAACTCAAAAGGGGTTATGAAACAATCTGGTTTGTTTAGAGGAGGCAGTGGTAAGTGGATTCTCTCTTTATTGATTGCCTCAAAATATTTGTAATTGAAATATACTAGGTAGGATATAAATTCCTCTTATTTCTTTTCCTACCACCATTTTTTTTAAAGATCAATTCTCCTGCTACTAGTACATATATGTCAACTCAGGGCACCTTCCTTTCCTCTTCCTCTACTAGTCCTGACATACTCCGAGTACTTTCCTTACCACTCTATTATTATTCTAATTTTAGAAGAAAGCAGAGTGAACATAAAGCTATTCTCTACTTGTTTGGCAATATTATGAAATAAAGAAAAATTGCCGGTTCCTTTATCCTATAATGAGAATTTGCAAGGGAGATTGATGGTTATAAGGTCCTGATATGAGAATTTAATCTTTATTGAATACCAGTTTTAGGTGTCTAGAAGATAGTGAGTTAAGATATGTTTGTTGATGAGAGGAATGGAAATACCAACTTCATAAAATGTTAGCGTATAAGACTTTGAGCTAGAGAAAACGTAAGCGGGACAAAGAACGACCAGTGTAATAGTGAAGGAAGAAGAGGTATTGATTCAGGTCTTTGACATGTACAACATAATGTTTATATATGACAGGTGAGCCAATAAATACAACTGCTTCTGTGCCCTTTTTCACTGAATAGCATACTCAATTTGGAGATACTCTCACCTCCCTACTTCCCATGTGACATGCTCTATCTCTTTTTAATACATTGAAAGATGCCCAAGAATGTAAAATATATACAGCCATATTTGACATTGGAGCTATGTCCTTGGCTTCCTTGTCATCCTCTAGGAACAATTGTTCTGTGGAACTGACAAAGAACTGACATGTACTGAAGCTGACCTTCGCCTAAACTACAAGGCCTAATAATTATTAATACTTCACTAATACAATCCAAAAGCAGTGTATGATTAAAACAGTGATTGCCAGTTGACATAATTTTTGATATTATTAAATTGACATAAATACAGTGCGGTGACAGATGTGACAAAACAAATGACAATGTATTTTTTAAAATGTGAGTTATTATGTTGAGTTGATGTACTTTTACAGATGATTGCAATTCAGAGCCTCTGTGGTGAAAATTGCTTCAAAAATGACAGTCATTACACTCATGCATATACTTTCAAATATGTGTTTTGTGTACCATTTTATACTTTATTTTATACATTTATTAATGAAAACAATTTTAATTTCTAATTGTTCTTGTGATTTTATTGAATGTTTTATTAATAAAATCATTATAATCAACATTAAATTAGTAGTTCACTAAAATATAAATACCTGACAAATGCTAGATTCTCAACCACCATTAGGCAATTAAAATAAATGATTATATATATATATATATATTTTTTTATTAACTTTCTGATACTAGTAATCATTACATTATTAGGATAATTCTATCAATCAAAATAGTAATGATTTAGTAGTATAGGCCAATGTATTGATTTTCATTCTTTGTATGTAATGTATTTATTTTTAAATATGAAGTAAGGGTTCATACAGCATTTCAATTCTTTCAGTAAGATTGTCTTTTCATTTTATTAGTTGTAGTTTAGTATGTATTTTTCTTTGTTCATAATAATTAGCATTTGTTCTGAAGAATTTCTGTATTAAACTTATTAAAGACTCTTGATTTTGATAGATGATAAATTGATAAATAAATATATCATAGACTTAAATATATTGATAAGTTGTAGATAAGTGACAGATAAATAGATAGTAGATAAGTGACAGATGATAGATAGATGAAAGATAGAGGATAGATAGGTAACAGATACATCCATATGTACAAAAATACATAAATCCATGAATACAATATGATAGACAATATACTTTAGATGTGTTGTCTTTGTATGTAGTCACAAATCTACAACAGTCTCCAGAGATGAAGCCAAATGAGAATCCTCAAATGTCCTGAACATTATTACATCACTCTAAGCGGCATTTCAGCTAAGCTTGTAGAGAAGCTATGTCCTATCTTTGAAAGTGTGAAATTCACACCCCAACATTTGAAAGAAAGATTGATATAAAAGGGAGTAGCTGAAGAACTCACACAGGAATGGATTTCTAAAGAGAAGAGCCATGTACAGTGATTTCTGTCCTTGATGTGGGGAAGAATGAAATCACAGCCAACAAGAAGCTAGGAAAGTTCATACGACATATAGAATATATATAGATGTAGCAAATATCAAATCATTTGAACACAACAACAGCAATTTGTTTTAGAACCACAAAATCCAGACTTTAGTGAAGACTTTAGTGAAGAAATTCATTTTTTTTCTTTTTCTAAATCACAACCTCTGTTTTACAGTCTGATCACTCACATCCTTCTACATCTCTCCTGCTCAAGACATTCTCTCCCCACCACCAATCTGATGATGCCTTCTGCAGTTGATTTACTTGTGTGACTGAAGAAAGAACAGACAAAAAGATCAGCAGTGAAGGGTTTTGTTAAGTTTAATGAGTGCAAAGGCACATGATGTGCTACTAAACATAGAAAAACTCTCAGGAAAGGAAAAGCAGAGGGAACATATAGGTGATGCCGTGACGAAAGTTTGGTGTTGCATGGGACTTGCATGTGGTACAAAAATATTCTCAATTACAGCAGCAAGTTTTGCCAAATCGGATATATTTACCAGTGTTTAGTATTATTGATATTTTTCTCTAGTGTGGGACATGCTGATTGTGTGCTGTCCCACAGAGAGAGCACTCAGAGTGAAAAAGTAAATGTTTACACTGCCAAGAATAGAATTGACTACAAACTAAACAAGCAACTTATCAAGATACCGAAAGAAACAATCTTAGTTTTACATTTTCTACAAAAATATGCAATATTTTAAATGTTAATTTTAGGAAAACAAGTCATAAACAGAATTTATTATTAATTCCTGATTTGATGAAATTACTTTTTTTCTTTTAGAGTCATAAAGACTAAAAGTATGTGAATATAATGATTTTAAAATCATTAAGTTGGTTTTTTTTCCAAACAAGTTTACTGTCCTGTTTTATTTTTTGTGTGTGTATGTCAATTTAACACAAACTAGTTATCTGAGAAGAGGAAATCAAGAGTGAGAACATACTTCCATAAGAGTCACCTGTAAGCAAGCCTGTGGGACTTTTTCTTAATTAATGATTGATATGAATGGGTCCAGACAATTGTGGGAAACCACAGTCCTGGATAGATGTCCTTGATTATACAAAAAATCAGGATGAGCCAGCTGTGTGAAGGAAGTGAGAAAGCAGCACTCCTTAGAGCTTATGCACTAGTTCCTTTCTTAAGGTTCCCTGAATCCCATCCTGAACCTCCTTCAGTGATGGACTGTGACACAGAAATTTACTTGAAACAAACCCTTTCCACCCCAAGTTGCTTTTGGTCATGATATTTTATCACAGCAATAAAAACCCTAACTAGGACACTTAACTATTTTCTACTCACCAATACACTCAGGGTAAAATTTGTTAGTTCTTTTGAAGAAATGTAGTGAATTTAAAAATCAAAGATAGACTTTAATAACATCTTGTGCTGAGATTTCCTTGTCATCTAAATTGAGAAATATCTTTTTATGCTATGAATATAGTTTCTTGAGGAAAAAAAAAGATAAAAATGAGTGGACACGAGAGTGGACCTTAGGGCTAGACCACATGACTGAATGCGTGTGTCATGGCTTCAGTCACCAACATCAGAACATAAGTTGACTTAACAATAATTTTCTGGCTCCTTTTTCAAAGTTATTCTTCATTCCTGACCAATAAGTCTTGCACACACACACACACACACACACACACACACACACACACACACACACTCCCCCCCCATTTTTTTTATACTGCGTACTCTGATCAGAGACAAGAAAAACATTCCAAGTGCTCTGGTAGACCTTTTAATGAATGTCTTATATTTTTTATAAACTTGAAATGTATGAGCAGAATGATACAATCTTTACAATCAGGTTGAGAAGTTTTACAGTTGAATGGCCTTGTGCCAAAGCTTAAAAAAAAGAAATCAAGAATTTTCTGACTGTGCAAGACTCTCTCTCTCTCTCTCTCTCTCTCTCTCTCTCTCTCTCTCTCTCTCTCCCTCTCTCTGTTTCTGTGTGTCCCTCCCTCTCTAACTCCCTACCTACCCTCAACTCATATGCTCCTTTAAAAGACACTTTCTAATATCCCTGCTATGAATTTCTTTCCCTAATGTATTTGTTATGTAATATTTTTTTACAAAAATTCTCATTTTTTCTTTATATTTTAGAGTCCAGGAATGTCCCAACCAGGGCATTAATAATATTTTTAACAGTGCTCTGTCTTGGCATATGATTTGGTTTGAATTGGCATGTATAACTTAAAGTTCATTCTTAACATCCATTTAGAAAAGTAGACAAAAGTAAAAATGACATAGTTTAAATTTTAATGGAAGTACTTTATATAGAAACAATCTGGGGTTCTTTAAATTTTCCATGAGGAGTTTTCAGATCAAATGAAAACTTCATATTTATGAACTAGAGAAAGGTGTGTTGCATGAATGAGTTTTCATCATCAAGACTACTATAATTTTATATTTATTCATTTTAATGTACTTACTGAAAAGTCTGAATATATTTACAACATATTCTTTTATAAACATGGCTATGGAGTCATGCAGCCTAGAGTCAACACATACAACAACATTTATATTTTGTGGAAATATGAGCAAATTATTTTATTTAACTTATGGGTTCAGATTTATGATAAAAAAATATAAAACTGTTATAGTAATTGTGAAGAAATAAATTGATCTGAGTGATGGCTCTTTTTGGTTGTCAACTGGACTGCATCTGGAATTTACTAAAACACAAGCAGCTGGACACACCATTGGGAATTGTTTTCTCAATTAATTATTGAAGTGGCAAGTCCCACCTTGCTTCCAGATCTTTTGAGGAGGGAAAAATCCCCTTTAATCTGTTTTTCACCTTCTGCTGGAAGACATATAAAAAGGAGGGTTGCTGGTTTTGCCTCCTGGTTCTTGATCTTGATGATAAGTCCATTCTATCAATGCTTCTTCAGGATTGCGATAGATAATGAAGACCAACTGAGACATCTAGCCTCATAAACTGAAGAACAATTCTTGGATTTTCCATTGGCAGACAACCATCATTAGAGTAGGTGAAACTCACCCTGCAAGCAATTCTAATAAATCTCTTATATTATACATTATAACAAATCCCATATATTATATATTGTGTCTGTATATTGTATTTATGTTTATATAATATTAAGTTTATATAAATATTGATATTTTATATAGGTGATATAATATAAATATATGTGGGATTCATTTATGTGCTATTTTTGTTGTTGGGTTTTTTTAGTTTTGTTATTGTTTTTGTTTTTTGAAGCAGAGTTTCTTTGTATAGCCCTGGGTGTCCTGGAACTCAGTCTGCAGACCAGGCTCACCTCAGACTCAAGAGATCCACTGGCCTCTGCCTCTTAGTGCTGGTATTAAAGGCATCACTGAGGGACTTGTGCTAAATTTTTAGGCACAACTCAGCCATGAAATCTACAGTTGTAAAGAATAATGCTTTTCTCAATTTAGCTCCTTTTGCAAGGTGAAACTTACATCAATGTTTGTATTAATTCCTTTTAAAAACTATGGGGTGTCATTTGATAACTGCAGATGCTTTCTCTTGTACAGAGGTCTATAGTTCTGTTTGAACTGTCTAAGCCCATTCTCTTACCAAGAAACAGCTCATGTTGCTTTATAAACTGGAGTAAATCTCAGGTAAAGCCAACTCTCTTTAACTTCTTTGCCTTTCTGGTGTTTGAAACAGTGGTTGATACTTACTTTCCTATTAAATGTGTTTTTCTATTGCTGTAGTAATATATTTTTGTAGTTTCTTGATTGTCATGTGTATTATAGCCTAATATAATCATAATTTTAGCATCTACTCTAATTTACCAGTAAATTTACTGATTATTTTATTCTCTTAAAAATGTATTCAGTAAGTCAAATTGGCTAATTAATATTTAAATTCTAAATGATAAATAAAGACATTTATCCATACATTGCTATAGGGCAAATTTATAACAGGAGTTGCTAGTTTCTATAGTATTGCCACTTACTCTGAGATGGAGCATTTCAGATTCAGGGCAGAATTACTCATTTCTCATTAATATGCTTTTATTAATCATATCTGTAATACTTTTTCAAATTAAAGCAATTCCATTTTATGTTCTTCATTATATTATGGGTCTAGCTTATTCCTAAAATTTTCCAAAATATTTAACATTTGAATAACCTAATCCATCTTAATATTATTAATTGATCATTACTTAATCAGTATTTCTTTTCTGTCAAGTTACATGTTTTGTATATAATAAACATATAGATGTGTATAAATGTATGTATTTTCACTTTGGTGTTAACTGTACATCACATTGCTGTCACAAAATCCTTGACAAGTAACTCTTTAAGGAAAGAAAGCTTTGTGCTGGCTGACAGATAGCAGGGACATATTACCTCACATCAGGAAAACATAGCAGGAGGAATGAAAAACCAGCTGATAACTATTTATTGTAACAGCAGTCAGGAAGCAGCCAACAGGAAAGTATGTCACACTTAAAACCTCTCTATGAATAGTCTATCTTGCTTAATTTTTTTTCCTGTTAATTGTTACAAATTGTTCCTAAGTAGCACCAATACATGTGAGCAAAGGAATTCAATACTTAAGTGTATAGGAGTCATTTCAGGTCAAGCAACATTAAAAGACACATATATAATAATAAAATATATAAGTGCATATATATTGCATAAATTTATATACATACATATACATTTATGCCAATTAGAATGACAGATACAGGAAGGAAAAGAATTTTTACTTACATTCTAGTTAAATGAAAAAGACACACACACATATTTATCAGTTATTATCTTTTACAAACTTTTCTGATGAAATTGTGTATATTTACAGCTGTAGCTGAATTCTGTTTTGTAAGACATACATTTGCTTCAAGGTAGTTTTAAAACTATAAAAAGTTTAGTGTACTAGTAGTTAGATCTTTATTGACAGCTTTGGTCATCATCATTAATTCCTAGATGTGAAATTAAATGAATCCTATGTTTTAAAGTTTTCAATTTATAGTGATCAAACTTAAAGCAATTTTATAATCAACACACTAATGCATAAATCCACAAGAATCAGAATGTAATCTTTTAGGATTTGGTCAATTCATAGGAAAGAAAAAAATACAACTAAAATTTCACTTAAATTTTTTGTGTGGTTTTGCTTAAAAGTGTGATATTTTATGCTGTTTTCAGCATATTTTTTTCTGGAATGTTGCTCTTTTTTATAGTTTGTTGTGTTAATTTCTCCCCTCAAGCCTTTGTATTTTTGTGAAATTCTTTTTGCATATTACTGTTTTTGATTAGGAGTTTCATAGATTCAAATATGTATGAAAATGATCCTTTAACGTTCAGTTTCATTCTCCATAGTTTAATATTTATATAAGAAAATGTAGTTTTTACACATCCTTTTCCCTGTGTGTCTGGCTGGCAACTCCTCTAACTCCACTCTTACTCCTCCCATCGTTCTCAGTTTGGCTTTCCTACCTTGCTTTATCCTGTTCAGCTATTGGCCAGTCAGTGTGTTTATTAAATGAATCATAGCAACATATATTCACACAGTGTACAAAAGGATTATTCCACAACACAACACTGTGTCTAGTACTCTTCTTGCAGGGCCATGGATTGAATCAATGGGAGAAAGCTACTTAAGTACTAACAGTCAATTCTTTAGCTTCCAGACTGCATATACAGTATGACCAGATGCCTCAGGACCCTTCCTTATTCCTTCCCTACTGTGAGAGACTGTAACTAATTTTGAAACCTTCCTGCTTTTAATAACTCTGGGCAGATATGTTGTCACAGGTATGAAAAAATGCCTTATATAAATACTTCACTCATACTGACCCACACTGACATGCAGGAAGAGCTCTATAAATTAACAGATACCCATTCAGCAGTGGATTATTATTAAACAGTACATGAAATAAGCTATGGATCCATAAAAAGAAATAGAGGAAAATTAAATGAATATGCTACTAAATTAAAGAAGCCAATTTTTAAAGACAGCTGAATATATTTACACACACACACACACACACACACACACACACACACACACACACACAAATATATGATATCCTGACAGGTAGGAAGACAAGTGACGACCAGTGATATGTGAGGCAGAAGGAAAGAAAAAAAAGTAGAATAGTTTATTTATAAGGAAGTGAAAATATTGTATGATACCATGATATTTATGTACCATATATACATCGTCCAAATGCATAGAATGGATAATACCATGAGTCAGCTCTCACTTAAGTGCATTTTGAGTAATGATGCTGTATCACTGGCCTTCAATATTTATAAGAAAATTTGTTCTGTTGGAGGATGTCGCTACTAGAAAAACAATGGGGGTATGAATTCAAAGACTGATGGAATAGTTTTCAATCCTTCAAATCTTCTGTGAACCTAAGACTTCTCTTTAAATATGAATTTTCAACAATGCAACAAATGTGATTTTTCTCAGAAAGATTGATTTTATTACATGAATCACATAAAATTACTAACATATTTATTCCATGACCCAGAATTAGTTGGTTCCATTAAAAAAAAAAAGATTGAATAGTTACTGAAGATTCTATAATGACAATGATGAAATCACAAGTTTTGTTTCAATTGATCTTCATTAAGTAAGGGTAAGACATTCAGAACCTATGTAGACTGTGAGACAGTCTCTCTCATGATAGTGTGCCAGAGCAGAGACACCCATTTCCCATGACCATGAGTTCAATGTGTCTGGAGATCACAGAACCTAAGTGAAGAATATTTTCATAAATTCAACAAGAATGTCGTATCAAAGCAAAAAACTGACTTTTCTTGTTTGACTTTAAAAGTTGGGAAACATATATTGAAAGGAAATGCTACACTGGCTACACAGATTACTATATTTTTCAAGAAGAAATTTCAAACTGCTGCTCAGTGAGGAGGTCAAGGCCAACATATAGGTCCAAGAAATTCCCTAGGGTATAACTCAGTTCTCTTTTCAAAGAATTAGTCTATAAAAAACTATTCTAAACTAACAAAGATCATATATCCAGATATTCAGATCTTGATAGACTAAAGCCCCTGTTCTACTAAGAAAACACTAAGGCTCTGAGAGAGCTAAGAGGAGCATGCAATGAATAATAAAACAAAAACAAAACAACAAAGAAAAACATCTGGATTGAGGCAATAGCCAAATAGTTGTACTGGTTGGTTTTATCAACTAGACATGAATTAGTTTTATAGGAAGAGGATACCATCCACTGAGTAATTGCCTCCATCAGATTGACCCATAGACAAATTTGTGTGGTTATTTTCTTAATTGATGATTGATGTTGGGAGGTACAGACTATTGTAGATGGTATAAGAAAGCACACTAAACAAGTGATGGGAGAAAATAATAAAACAGCATTCCTCTATGGTCTCAATTTGAATTTACCATGGATTTAAAGATCTAAAAACATGAGCCATTAAATATTTGTTCTTTTCATACTGTATTGAATACTCAGCAACAAAAGTTGGATTAGCACATAAATTAATGTGCTTAAATTGTTAAAAAATAATCAAGTCTCCCAGGGAGGTGTATATATGGAATTTTGGAGGGACAGAAGGGAGACATTGCAATTAAACTGAAATTTCAAAAGTAATAAGAATATTTTTAAAAATATGCAATTTATTCTTGGTTATACACAAGCCCATGGTTAAGACACTTTGAATTTTTAAAGAGATAATTGAACTTTTAAGAGGACATAGGATTTTAAATTTTTGAATTTTTAAAGACTTTGGAATTTTTAAAATTTATTTAAGTTTTATATCGTGATGTTGATATTAATATGAGAGCTTTAGTCTAAAAAAGAAGGGAAGGCTACAGCCTAATAGAAATATATTGGTGTGTCAAGTTGACAAGAGGGTCAATATTTCTTTATTTTTTGTTTGTTAATTTGACAAAAGTGAGGATGATCTTGGAAGAAGAACCTCAGTTGAGAAAAAGTCTTCATAAATTGATTGACTGTGGGCCATTTACTTGATTCACAGTTGATGTAGGAGGGCCCACCACACTGTAGGCCATGCAGGTTGTTCTGGAGTGTATCAGAAGACAGGCTGATCAAGCTACCAAAAACAAGCCAGTAAGAAGCATTATTCTATGATTTCTCTTTGAGCTCTGGCCTTCAGGTTTCTACCTTGAGTTCCTGTGGTCTATCAGCTTTCAGTGATGAACTTCATTCTGCTAGATGAAATAAGCAATCCTCCCTCAAAAATATTACCATTTTGTTTTAAGTAAGTTTAAGTAATATAGTTAATAAATACCAAGTTTATCAGTTCCAACTTGTAACTATTTACCCCTTCCTAGAGTGAATACATTGGCAAATATATTTAATAATATCAGGTCCAGAAGAGAGGGTCAGCTCTAGTTTTCCAGGCCTTACCATAGATTTAACTACATCTTTATCTCCACAGCATCCTTCAAGATGAGAAACTATCTTCTACGCAGCAAGTTATAAGAATCTTTGATAGAAGCAATAGTGGAGGGTAGAGGCTATTTTCCCCTAGCTTGATCTTTTATTGTGGTAACTGTTTATCTTTTTGTTTGTTTACTTCTTTATTGACTGGTTGATTGATTAATTGTATGTGTTTGTGTGTGTGTGTGTGTGTGTGTGTGTGTGTGTGTGTGTGT
>CABHPQ010169250.1:0-40247 GCA_902168405.1 Peromyscus aztecus
ACGACAACAGGAAGGGACAGACAGTGGTTGTAGATCATGGTACCACAGTTGGGTTGGTTGGAAGTTCAGAAAACACACCCTTTGGGCCCCTCCAGAAGCCAGCCTGCATACAAGTCTACAGGGCAGGTAGCTTTCCTGAGGGCAAGTCCAGGAAGTCAGAAAGGGAAGGAGGGTTGTGGTGCAGAATTGGGGAGGGCAGATAAAGAGAAGGTGTATCAAGATTCTACTAGAGGCAACTAGAGTCTAAGCCTACAGAAGAACTCAAGGGACCATTGTGAAACTTGCCCTTCAGAGAGACGCAGCCTGGGGGACAAGCGAGCTGGCATGTTGGCTGAAGGGGTGTCCTGAGGGCCAGGAGATTTGGAAGATTTGCTGCACCTAAAACAGGCAAGGCTCTGGGAACAGGGATTTATCAAGTGTCAGGTTGGTCCAGCAGGGAGACGGAGGCTGGAGAAGGCCAGTGGAGAGGGTAGGTGCATTGGTGGTGGCCAAAGGCCAGTTCCGAGCAAACCTACTCCTCTTCAGCTGCGGAGGGAAGTTGGAGAGGGAAATAGCACCAGGGCCTGGGAATAGCTCCACTGGCAGGGTACTTGCCTGGCATGCATGAAGCCCTGGGTTCCAACCCCATCACTGTGCAAACCAGGTGTGGTGGTTCACACCTGTAATCTTGGGAGAACCTGATGGTCAAGGTCTTCCTTGGCTAAAAGAAAAGAAGCAACAGGAAGGAAGGAAAGAAGAAAGGAAGGAAGGAAGGAAAGGGAGGAGGGAGGGAGGGAAGAGAGGAGGGAAGAATAGAGGGAGGGAGGTGCAGAGGGAGGGGAGGGGAAGGGAAGACCAATTATGTCTTCTGGTTGGATTGCCGTTTTGCTGGAAGCTTCTCCACCCAGATCCCCTGGATCCATCAGCATGGCTCTCTGTTGAGATCTTCACCTGGAGAGCAGCTACCTCCCCAGAGCACCCTATCCTCGAATTACCCCAGGGAACCTGTGGTGTTTCTACCTGCGTTTTACAGGAGAAATGTGCTCAAGCTCTGTGACTTATGTAAGGACACAGGAAGGAAGTTGGATCCAGAAAAGACCCATAGTGTCCCTACCCAGGAACCCTGAGCTTCCATAGTCCAGAAACTAGTGTTGAAAAGGCCATGCCTCCCGTTCCTCTCCACATCTCATGAATTAAAAACAATGTTCCTGAGGTCATTTCCATGGGGCTCAGGGTTGGCTGTGTAAATATTTGGCCTTCGGGGCTCTTCTCAGCCAAGCTCCTCAGGGTGCTGACGTTAAACACACTCCAGGAAAAATGCAATTGGCTTCAGGAAGCCCCCAGAGCCGGGCGCTCAGAGGGCGTCTGCTCAGAGTAATGTTTGACAACACAAAGCCCATTTTTCCTATGACTTTTTCTCATTTAAGACAAGAAGGATAGCCCTCCACTCGCCAGCGTGCATACTCAACCAGTCATTAATACGCAGGCATTTAAAAACATTTGCAATCAGAAAGGTCTGTGTTTTCTCATTGCTTTAAAGAGTCAGGGAGATTTGAGAGTGCAAGCAAGGGATGAGGGTGGAGGGAGAGGGAGGAGGGGGAGGCGGGGGATAGGCTCAGTGTCCACCAAGGGCAGTCTTGTGAAAGTGTTTTCTGTGTCTATGGGAATACTTCTCATCTATGTAAAGTCAGCCTAGGGACCCAGTGTAAGTGACCAGGGATACTTCAGTATTTAGTTTAGCCCCAGAAGTTCTGCCTTGGTACCACCAGGGCTAAGGCTGTGCATGGGAACAGCCGTTGAAGTTCCTCTAGGTGAGGGGTAGGTTTGAGGGGGGGGGATTTTAACTTTATTCCATGATGAGATAATGACATATGAATTTTCTGGGACTGCCCAAAGGACCCGAACCTTAGTGGTTTGAAAATATTCCCACAGATATGGAGTCTGGAAGACTGAGGTCAAGGTGCTGATTGGAATGTGAACTTTCTGAAAGTGCTGGGGAGAGTCCTCCCTGTTTTGGCTGGCTTCTCCTTGGCTTGTGGTGGTAACCCTTCAGTCCCTGCCTCTGAGGTCACGCAGCCATGGTCTCCTGTGCCTGTGTCCTTATAATGATGTCCCACATGTCGGATGAGGAGGCTGATGCAGTGTGGCCTCACTGTAACCTGTTAGGTACGTGATGGGTCTGTTTCCAAACGAGGAGCATCACAAGGTCCTAGGCATCAGGACTTCAGCATGACTTCTCACAGGAACTCAGTACAGCTCATAACATTCCAAGACAAGAAAATAGCCCTTGGCAGGTGGAGGGTGGCCATGAAGGCGCCCATTGGTAGAAAACTCTGTGTTCCTGGCCAGTCACAGTTTCCTCTCAGCCCTGGTTGGTGCCCCAGTGGACAGTGTCTTCTCACTTGAGATTCCATCTCTAGGGAGGCAGCCATACCCTCTGCAAAGAGGATGGGTTCCCAGGAGGCCTAGGCTGGAGAACTCCAAGACAAGGGTCTGAGGTCAGAGTCCGCTGTCCTCACTATTGCCCATGAGTCTTGGGGAATGGTTTCCTGGGTTATTAGGAATGAGAGTGAGAGAGAGAGGGGTTTCTCAGGATGAGCTGTTGGAATGGAGACACATTGGGGATATCGTATCAGACTACCTTATGAACACTGTCCTTTCTGAGGACTGATCTGGGACACTGGGCCTTTCACAGAGCCAGGATTGACAGGACTCCATCAATGAGCAATGTCATCCTCTCTGTCCAAGGATTGCCATGGGAAGGAGAGCCTGGGAGGAAGGCAGGGCCAGGGTGATCTGGAGAGAAGGATGTGAAATCATGGACTCCTTAATAAAGGCTCATATGAGTGATTTTTCCATAACCCATGTGTTGTATGAAACATACCAAAAAATATGCACCCAGAGCCACCACGAGCCTAAGGCAACTGCACCCATGTTCCAAGTTCCAGGTTCCATTTGTTTAGACCCCATATCCTGGGTGCCTCCTCCCCTTGTGTGATGTAAGGGGTCCTTTTACTATTCCAGGCTTTATTTTCTTACTTTTTGTGAATGTGTGCCAGATATAGCCATATGTCCTAAAATACCCATCAGCAGATAGGGTGGGGTTCTAAGGGACATGGTAACCTTGAAGGGCGGTCATGGGCCACCAGGAAATTGAGCCTCCAGCTATCAGAAGCCAACTTCCTACCCAGTCTGTGAGAGAAGGTAGAATTGGGTGTTGTGACTGGCAAATACCAACCAAACCACAAGTATGTGGGACAAATAAGACCCATTGAGGTAGGAAGGCTGGCCCAACCTAGACAGTGGGACACAACCAGGAAGGAAGGATGATGCTCAGCCTAATACTGTGAGTGCCTGGGGCCCCCATGGAAGAGGACCAGCAGCTGACCTCCTTTCAGTGCCCCCCTCCCGGGGGAGGTAACATCAGCCTCTGGGTTCTCACACAGAGCTAAGATGCCCCCCACCTGGAGAACCCGTGGACCACCTCTACCCATCTGCAGGAGCTCCCCAAGCCTGGCTGCCATGAATGTAGTCCACTACAGAGGAGGCCCCAGCAGCTGATCCAGCACAGGCTGAACTGACCTCATCTCCAGCATGGCTCCTCCCTAGGCCAGGGACCTGAAAGCGCTACACTGAGCTGCCATCTGCAGAGTGGGTCACACTGCCTCCCTCCTGAGACTGTTAGACATGCAGACAGGACTGTGGTGGACAGCTGGACGCTCAAAAGGGCCCCTTGGCTTCTAGTGACAGGCCATGCATGTCTAAAAACCGAACCTTGAGCACTTACATGGTTCACAGACAGCGGGAGGTGGCCATGCCTCAGCCAGCTATATTTGGGACCCCATGTGAGGCAGTGGGATGCTGGGAATGGGAGTCTTGGTGACCCAGCACCCAGGCTTCTCCAGCTATTTCTTCCTAGTCCATTATCACCTTCCTAGTGTTGTCAAGGACTCTGAGCTGTGGTAGACCTGTGTCTCACCCCAAAGTCCCAGTTTGAAACTGGGTCCTCTCTACCAATCAAATGTGTGGGGTCTTGACTCATGGTTGCCTAGCTAAGTGAAGCACAGGGAGGGTAGCCTGGCAGGTAGAGAACAATTCCCATCCTCAACTCAAGCCATGTACAATGGCTTTGGACCACCAACGCTGGAAATGTCCCTTCCCAACTGATAGGTCAGATCCTTACCCAGGATAGCTTCCCTTCTGTCCATGGCCAGGCCCTGATTAATCCTTGGTCCTGGGTAAGGTCCATGGTCCCTTGAAAGGGGCCATGTAGTGGCCACATGCACCATGAGCATAGAGAGCGGGGAGGGAGGGAGGGGGAGGGGGAGGTCCCAACTCCTTGGGCTGGGAGACGAAAGGAAGGGACAATTCCCTTTCGGTCCAGCAGGTGAAATTTCTAGGGGTCTGAAAGCTTCAAGGTCAGTATCACTCTTGCTCCCTGAATGGGATGGTGCCTTCAGAAAGTGTTCTGTCCAACTTGCTGCAGACACCAATCCACCAGCATGTCTAGGAAGCTCTGAATTCAAAGGGTGGATGGAAAAAGGAGAGAAAACACCTGCTCAGCATCTGCTGAGGGCAGGGAGCCATCACAGGAAAAGATTACCTGCAGAGGGAATGGTAGCCATGGCGACGCCTGACCCCCGATCTCCCAGAACTCTAAGCCCCCTTCACTGCCCAGCCTCCTCTACCACAGAGCTGTGAGGCAGGTGCAGAAAGAGCCTCAGAGCCGGGCTATGGAGGGACACAGTGGAGGCCAAGGGGCTAGGTAGTCTCCATGCGACCTCTACTAGTCACCACCTACTTCACCCATGCCTAGGAAGATTGAAAAGCTGGGGCCCCAGCTCAGTTGTGGAGAGATTGCCTAGCATTCACAAAGCCTTGGGTTCGAGTCCCAACAACTCACAGAACTGAGGTGTTGGCACTCACCTGTAATCCCAACACTTGGGAGGAGGCAGGAGTTAGTCTCAGCTACATAGAGAGTCTGAGGTCAGCCTGGGCTTCATGAGACCCTGTCTCCAACAACAGCAGCAACAACCAAAGTCCACATGTGTAGGACTTCCCAGCCCAGGCACCCAGGAGACCAGGATCACCACCCCAGCACTGTTATCTGGGGTGCCTTTCACAGGCTTGACGGGTCTCTCATTCCTACCATCCCTCACCCCCTTAGCTGCTTATTCTCAGCTATGTGGAGAAGTCATAAACCATGGAGCCTGCCCAGGTATTTATTTTAGTTAGTAAAAATGCTTTGCACTTTGCCAAGAGCCATTTGCCTTTAATTGGAAACTTTTGAGGCATTAAGAATGCACCGAGGTTCAGGACCGTCTGCAGGCTATGGAGTCATCGATCATGCAAGGGAGGCTTTGGACCAGGTGGAGCAAAGGCAGCCTTTTAGTGAATCCGCCTCCCTTAATGGACTCATTTATAACTCACAAGACCGGGTCGCGCTTTTCCTCCATAGCTCTGAGAAGGTCTGCCAGCATGGTGGAAAGCGGCTCACAGCTGTTGAGGGTGATTGAGGAACCCAGGAAAATGAAAACAGGAGACGACAGAGGGCCATGAAAGGAGGGGGCCTATGCCCGCCCCCCCCCCCACACACATACACACTGGCAGACATCTCCCCTATATTGTGCAGGAGGCCAAAAGAGAGGGACCATCTTTAGTTCATTCTAGAAACATTGGGCCATTAGCCTTGATCAGGGAGTTCTCTCTGGGTGCCAGACCCTCAGGGCCAGAAATAGCCCTCAACTCTAGAACATTCCCCCGGCTTCTCTCAGACTCCACCCTATTCGAGGCTTTTGCATATTCTTTACTGGAGGACACCTGACCTGTCCCCTTGTCTGTGCCGCCTCACGTGATGACCCCCCAACTTAATAACTGAGAACAGCGAATCCTTATTAACATGTGGCTTTGTGAATCTGGAAGGCAGGGACAGCTTGGCCATATGGCTCTGGGTCTGGGTCTGCCCCGAGGCTGCAGGCCCAATATCCGGTGACTTTACTGGGGTCAGTGGACCAACCTCTGAACTCACCCTGTGGCTGTTGCCCAGAAGCCTCAGCTTCACACCACAGGGGCCTATCCCATGGCTGTGTGAGGGAACTCCAGCATGGCAACTGACCTACCCCAGAGTGTGATCCAAGAAATTGAGAATAGGGACAGAACAGAGAGAGGGAGAGACAGAAAAAAGTATGCAGAAATGATCCACACTTACCTCTGCTATTTTATGTCAAACATTGGGTTGAACAATTTCCCTCAAGACCCAGGTATCCCCAGAACCTTGGAATGTGGACTGGTTGGGAGATAGGATCCTGCAGGTATGACTAAGATAAAGTTAGGCCAGGCTAGCTTGAAACTCTCTAGATTCATGTAAGAGTACCACGGGCAGACACAGAACCAGAGGAGGTGCCAGGAGGAGGCCTGTGATGATGGGGGCATGGTTGGGGGATGGTTCTATAAGCCAGGTGTCATAGTTAGGCCTTGAGTATGCCCAGGAGCCCCTGTATCAAGGGCCTGGTCCCCAACCCATGGTCTACTGAGAGGTGACGAAAACTTCAGGAGGTGGGGGCAATTGGAAGGAACTTAGGGTGTGATATGTGGCCTTGAAGGGAATATTGGGATCCTGCCCTTTCCTCTCTCTGCTTCTTGGTTGCTGTGAGGTGAGTGGCTTCTCCATCATTGGCTTCCACTGTAATGACCAAGCCCAAGGCAATGGAGCCAGATGTCACTGGCCTGAAACCTTTGAGGCCCTGAGTCAAACCAAACTCTCCTCCTCTTCAGTCAGTTGCCTCAGGTATTTCATCACAGGGATGGAAGGCTGACACACTGCGGCTTTCCTTAAATGCGGAGGCAAATTCCACAGCCCCTTTCTTCTGTCGTTAACGCTAAAGCCAGAACCACGTGGCCAAAACTGCCAAGTTCTGCTGCTTGCGAGGGCTGGAACATGGCCCCCTTGTTCAATTACAGCTTCACCAGCTTTCTGTTTTTGATGATTACCTTCATTGCCTAAGCTTGGCTGTTCTGGAACTCGCTCTGTAGACCAAGCTGGCCTCAGTCTCAGAGATCCACCTGCCTCTGTCTCCCAGTGCTGGGATTAAAGGCGTGTACCACCACACCTGGCTCTAAGCTTTTCTTTAATTCATTTTCACAAGTTGGAAAGTTAACTGGGTGGGGTCTCGCCCTGAGGTCACCACTCCCTTTATTCTATTTCTTAATTCATTCATCTCCTTGAACACAGGATTTAGTTCTATCCCACTTCCTGGTGCCCCTTTTCTCAATCTGTTCATTTTGCATTTTTATTTGCTCAGCTTGCTCCTTTTCATTATAAATCTTTATCAGAGTTAACACTAATAACCATACAACAGAGTCAAAACTAGGCTGTTTTGAGATTTCCTCTGCCAATGGAATTAATCCAAAGCTCTTCACTTTGGCCGCAGGCAAATTTTTTGGACAAGAGCAAAAAGCAGTCACATTTTTCACCAAAATATCACAAGAACAATCTTTAGGCCACATATTAATATTCTTCTGCTCTGAAACCTCTGGAGCTAGCTCCTCACAGTTGAAATCACCCTCAGCGCCACTGTCTTCCATGCTCCTACTGGTATGCTTAAAGCATTCCACCGATTTCCTAAATCAAAGTACCAAAGTCCAAATTCCTCCAAATAAAAACATGGTCAAGTCTATCACAGCAATACCCCAGTCCCTGGTACCAACTTCTGTCTTAGTTAGGGTTTCTATTGCTGTGAAGAGACACCATGACCATGGCAACTCTTATAAGGAAAACATTTAATTGGGGTGACTCACTTACAGTTGAGTTTCAGTTCATTACCATCATGGTGGGGAGCATGGCAGTGTGCAGGCAGACATGATGCTGGAGAAGGAGCTGAGAGTCCTACATCTTGCAAGCAACAGAAAGTGGTCTGTGACTCTGGGAGTAGCTTGAGCATAGGAAGCCTCAGAGCCCACCCCCACAGTGACACACTTCCTCCAACAAAGCTACGCCTTCTAATAGTGCCACTCCCTTTAGGGGCCATTTTATTTCAAACCACCACATGTGGTAACTTTGTAGCTGATCCCGCAGCCAGTCCTCCCATTTTTACTGAGACCCAGCAGCAGAGCAAGCATGGACTCAAAGGAGAGCTGTCATCTACCCCTGTCAGGGCCTTGCTCCCAAATCCCAGCAACCAGAAATTCACCTGACAAAAGTTCCAAACAACATCTATATTTGCCAATGACACACCATTGGATCTGCTGGAGCTGATGGCCCAAGTCTCCAAGTCACCTGTATAACAGCCTGGACCTACTGCAATGGATTCCAATGCCAGACCACACTGAAGCCTGCCCCTTTTGGGTCACTCAGTGAACAGGTCAGAGTTATGTCTCCTCAGTGTAAAGAAGCCCACAAGGCCTCAGGTCTTCTTCTTGACTGTGTGAGTGGCCAGATGCAAGTTTATTGTTCACCTTGTATAATGGTTGATACTGATCACCAACATGACAGGGTATAGAATCACCTGAAGACAAACCTCTGGGCATGTCACCTCTGTGAGGGGATTTTGAAATTATAATAAGTGAGGTAAAAAGACCCACACTAAATGTCGGTAGCAAAGCTGCCTCATGCGCACATCTCCAGGCCTTCCCTACGATGAACCATGGACTGTGTACCTTTAGAGTGTGAGCCAGAATAAACTCTCTTCCTTAAGTTGCCTTGTCAGGCATTTTGTTACAGCAACAACATGTCCCATACACCAGGCCCGGAGAAACTTTGCCGAAGTGGAAGTCCCTAGACATGTCACACATATCACATTGTCGACTCTGTGGTGTGTCAATGTCTTACCTATCAGTCTAGATTTGTTACCATTTCCTCACGTACAGTCACCACGGTACTGTCAGTTCAGGAGACCAGCACAACGTCCTGTCAGGGAAAGGTGAGAAGGATTCCTGGGAACAAATTCTAGCAGAGGTAGAGACTTGCCGTGCCTCTGAGCAAGGACGAGGGGTGAAGGTGGACTGCTGGCCTTGTTGGCTAACAGCAAACTACTTCCGGTGGTGTCCATGGACAGGGATGTTGGAGAAGTACCTGTTGCATCTGATGCTACACATCAGGTCCCAGAGCATGAGTTCATGTATCCAAATAATAAAACCACATCTGGCATGGCACCTGCAAGTGGAGTCCCCATTTGGCTGAGTTTAGGGCAGTCTACATCTTGCTCCTGAATGTCTCTCTTCTTGAATGAAAAGAGGAGATTTGAATGGCAGGGGGCGGAGCCACCACCCCTGGCACTTATACCTCTGGTTTCCCAAAGAATTATACTCAGTTGACTGTCTTAGAGGTGGAGAGGATTCTAACAGTTCCTGCTTGGCACTTCCCATCATCATGGAAAACAAATGTGGGATTCTACCAAGCCCAGGTTCTTAAGGACCCCAGAACATTCATAGACCGAATACCATGAGATGCTCACACTCTTGTATGATTTATGATGGATTTTTTGGTTTGTATGTCAGTCAGTCAACTAGCACATCAGCATCACTCCTATAACAGCCCAAATGCCCACCCACCGAGGAGGCACAGACCAACACACTCCTCCTGCCCGACATTGTACCCCTCCACCGTTGTTGTTCGTCCTTGGCATCTGTTCATTCTCACGTGTGTTCCCCCAAATTTCTGTCTGAATTGGGGCACAGGAAATGGGTGGTTTTGGAGTAAAGCAAATCATGGATCATGAATACCTCTTGCCTTGCCTTGAATGCAGCTGCACTTTACATCTAGTTTTAAGTCAATGGCTAGCTTTTCCTTTTCTCCTCCTTTCCCAGCACCAGAGATCACACCCAGGGCCTCACACATGTTAGGCCAAAGTGCTTTGCCACTGAGCTACAGCCCAGCCCCAAGGCCAGTTCCAAACCTCAAACCAAAAATACATGATGGAGGTGAGTCCTGTGGAAAGCAGGCGGTGCCCTGGGAAACAGCTGTCTGGGACGGGGAAGGTCCTGCAGACTCTGCAGCTGTTCCTTCCCAGGCAGGGGAGAAAAATGAAGGCCCTTCAGATGTGACAGGCAGAGGTCTACTTTCCCAGGCAGGTGAGAAGAACTGCTTCTATCAGCAAAGAGAATGCAATGGGATTTCAAAGTCTGGTGTCCCTGGCTTTACTCGGGTTGTCCCCTTGACCTCTATGACTGCAAATGGAAGACTTCCATTCCTTCTCACGTGGATGCTTTTACTTTAGTGTGAAGGCAATGTGAGGTTGGGAATTGAACCTCCTCACAGAACTGACCACCGTGAGCAGTGATACAGCCACACACAGAATGAGCTCCTGAGCTCGCTTTGCAGAAATCTCAGCCCCATAGCTGTCGGGGACAAGGACATCAGGACAGGCAGAGACTCTTGTGTCATAAATGTAGAACTTGAGTAAGAACTCCAGCCTGAGTTCCTGTTTTCTTCCAGTTCCCTTCAGTTAGGAAAAAGCCACTCAGTACCATCCTCCTTATTTTAACTCAAATGTTCTAATGTAACAAATATTTGGCTACACAGACACTCTCTGTCTGATTATTAATGTCCAACAGGAATAATCTCAGTATTTCACCACATCTTGACCTAGACCAGCTATTTGTTTCATTGTTGTTTGCAATGCTGGGGCTGGAACCCAGGGCCTTTTGTGTGCTAGGCAAATGTTCTCCTGCTGAGCAAGCAAGCTACACCCAGAGCCCTGGCACTGTCTTCCTTACCACGGAGAACAGGGCTGTTCGCACCTTTAAATCTTTGAAGACTAGATAACCAGTACCAGAAACCTTCAGCCGATTTGGAGAATGCAACTGTGTGACTCCATTTCTGTGACATCCGCATCTGTACCAGACAAGGTTCACACAGGGCCGGTGCTCTGGCAGCACACAGATGCTGACCTCGCGCTTGTGTCTGCGATGAAATGATCACAAAGCTCTGCATTCTGATCTGATGTCAGGAGAAGCCTCACAGAGTCCGCGCAGAGGGTGATGGGACAGATGTGCTGACAGAGTGAACTGCACTGTGACACCCGTGGAATAATTACAGCCTCTGCATTGACAGGGACCCAAGCCGGGTGCAATGGCAGGAACCTGACATCCCAGAGCTCAGGAGGCCGAGGGAGGCAGATCACAATTCCAAGACCAGCTTGGACTGCATAGTAAGGTCCAGAACTGGGCTACGCAGTGAGACACTGCCTCAAAGTAATTAATTAATCACCTAATTAATTAAAAATAGACACCTAATAGAAACTCCTCTAGGGCAAAGACTGCTGCTGACAGGTGTTCTCTATCAGGAGGAGATTTTGTAATAAAATACAATATACTATTATTTATAAACAACTATTACAGTGGATATTTAAATTTTTCTAAATATTTGAATGTTTGTGAGTTTTTTCCTATTTGGATAAAATATCATCTATGACTTTGTCCCCCTCATCAAAATTCTCCAGATGTTTTGTTATTTTTTGTTCTAATTTTTTTTGAGATCTTATTTATTTTTACTTTGTGTATGAGTCTTTGCCTGAATGTATATCTGTGCACCGAGTATGTGCAGTGCCCATGGAGGCCAGAAGAGGGCATCAGATTCCTGAGACTGGAGTAACAGAAGGTGGCCAGTTGCCATGTGGATGCTGGGAACTGAACCCTGGAGAGCACAGCCCAGAGAGCACAGGCCAGAGGGCACAGCCCGGAGAGCACAGCCCAGAGGGCACAGGCCAGAGGGCACAGCCCGGAGAGCACAGCCCAGAGGGCACAGGCCAGAGGGCACAGGCCAGAGGGCACAGGCCAGAGGGCACAGCCCAAAGAACACACAAATCCCCAGTCTTGCTAGCAGAGGCACCAGAT
Organism: Peromyscus aztecus; assembly: GCA_902168405.1. Classification (NCBI taxonomy): domain Eukaryota; kingdom Metazoa; phylum Chordata; class Mammalia; order Rodentia; family Cricetidae; genus Peromyscus; species Peromyscus aztecus. The sequence goes on from CABHPQ010169250.1 coordinate 11,812, forward strand.
AGCTCAGAATAGAGACAGCTCATCACCATAGTGTCCTGCCTATCTCTGACCCACAGAACCTATGAGAATAACATTGCTGCTATTTTGAGCAACAAAGCTTTGAGGTTATACGCTATGTAGCAAAAGATAATCAGAAACTAGGATTACTGGTCCAAGATCCAACACCACTGTGGACCAGTTAGGCAAATCTGAGTTTCAGTCTCCCAGGTGCAGGGGTCTAAGTTGATAACAGAACTTAAATGACAAATATACAGCTTACTCATTCTCCTTCCTGGGCAGACATTATTAGTTGTGCACTGTACTGTTTTCCACCCTCACTCTGGGTCCTCTAGGGACCAATCCCAGCCCACTCAAGCATTCCTTGGACATGCCTTCAGTGCTAAGACTCCTGCCTTCTAGTGCCCTATAGTGACTGAGGACCCCCACTCAAGGCCTGACTGACACTGGTACCCAGCTGCAGCCCAATGGTCACAGTGCCTTAGCTCTAGGCAGGGGAGAATCAGGAAAGGGTACTCAGGAAGGACGGACTGGGGACATGGAGCTCCTGTTTTCAGACAGAAAAACAGAAGCAAAACAAACAAACAACAGCTGTCACGATCCACTCTGTCAGAACTCTGAGATGAGGCAAGGGCTTACAGCATCTAAGGGAATGCTCCAGGAGGGAAAGGTGTTTCGTTCACCTTTTGCTGCCTTCCATCACAATCATCCATAACCTCGATTGTGAAGTGGTGACTGTCTGTGGATCCAGACCAAGACTCTGGGCCTTCAGATAGAGCAGAGACAATCTTACTGTCAAACTGTTGTGTGTCTTTGTTCTCTGGACCCTCGGATAGAATAGAGACAACCTTACTGTCAAACAGTTGTGTGTGTGTATTCTCTGGACCCTCGGACAGAGCAGAGACCACCTTACTGACAAACTGTTGTGTGTGTGTGTGTGTGTTCTAACAAGTTGAGCACACACCTGCAGGACTGGGCAGATACTGGCCTCTGCTGTGGGATGTTCTGTACGGCAAATGTGTTGCTAATAAAACACTGATTGGCCTGTGGCTAGGCAGGAAGTGTAGGCGGGACTAACAGAGAGAATAAAAAGAACAGGAAGGCAGAGGGAGGCACTGCCAGCCGCCACCAGGACAAGCAGCTTGTAAAGATGCCGGTAAGCCACGAGCCATGTGGCAAGGTATAGATTTATGGAAATAGATTAATTTAAGATATAAGAACAGTTAGTAAGAAGCCTGCCACGGCCATACAGTTTGTAAGCAATATAAGCCTCTGTGTTTACTTGGTTGGGTCTGAGCGGCTGTGGGACTGGCAGGTGAAAGAGATTTGTCCTGACTGTGGGCCAGGCAGGAAAACTCTAGCAACAGGCCTCACCCATCTGACTCAGGCGGGAAAGTGGTAGATGCCACTTTGTAGAAGCTTCACTGTAGACTCAAGACCCATAGATGCCTGGGGTGATAGGTCATAGGTCAAGACACAAAATAAACCACCCAAGACCCAAAAAGAAGCTCTAGTGAGAGTGTTTGGGAAATCAGGGAATTCAAAAGTGATCATGAGACCAGTGGGCAAAAGCACTTGCCACCAAGCCCGACTACGGGAGTTCCATCCCCAGGATCCATATGATAGAAGAAAATCAATGTCCTCAACTCCTCAACTTACCCTCTGACTTCTACATGTGTGCCCTGGCATGTATGCCCCCCCCCAACACATACACTAAATAAATAAATGTAATAAAAATGTAATGATTATACATAGAGAAGTTTAGAAAGTTGTGTATATGCAACAAAGAACTGCTGTGTAATAATCCTTCTGTACACTGTGAAAATGTGTTGCTCTCATTGTTAATAAAAAGCTGATTGGCCTCCCAGCACTCAGGAGGCAGAGGCGGGTGGATCTATGTGAGTTTGAGGCCAGCCTGGTCTACAGAGCGAGTTACAGGATAGCCTGGGCTAGTTACACAGAAAAAAAAATCTGTCTTGAAAGTAAGACACTGTCAGGTAAACGAGTTGTTGCCGTCAAAGTATCCTTGCAAGAAACGCTGAGAGGATTGATCAGTCTGAAATAAAAGCCTACCAAATACAACTTGAAGCGACAGAAAGAAATAAAAACTTCCAATGAAGATAAACTCATGGGAAAAAATAAACACCAGACCACTTTTAAAATTCTATTTTTTTATTTACTATAGGATCAGAAAGACCAATGAATAAAACAGTGTGCACCTACTTTGTTGAGCACACAATGTGCAAAGATGTGGTTTGTGACATTAGTTACCTGCAGGAGTGGACAGAGCTGTGTAGAGCACAGCACGACACACTGTGAAAGTCAATTTGGTGTCAGTTTGAATTAGATTGCTGCAACTTGGGGCTGGAGGGATGGCTCAGTGGTCAAGAGCACCTGCTGCTCCTGCAGGAGACCTGGGTTCTGTTCTTAGTACCCACATGGCCGCTGTCTTAGGGTTTTTATTGCTGTGAAGGGACAGCATGACCATGGCAACTCTTATAAAGAGAACATTTCATTGGGGTGACTCACTTACAGTTTCAGAGTTATCATCATGGATGTGGAGCTGAGAGTCCTGTATCTTTCAGGCGAAAGGAAGTTGACTGAACAGTCACACTGAGGGACACTTGAGCATAGGAAACCTCAAAGCCCACCTCCACAGTGACACACTTCCTCCAACAAGGCCACACCTTCTAATAGTGCCACTCCCTTTGGGGGTCATTTTCTTTCAAACCACCACAGCCACTCACAACTGCCTTTAATTCCAGCTCTGGTGGACTCTTCTGGATGCATGAGCACCTTCATTCATGTGTACAATATACCACACACACAGACATACAGGTACATAACTAAAAATAATAAACATAAAAAGGAATGAAATAAGCATGTCCTCTTTCACAGCTTCTGTTCCTCGCAGTGTTAGAGTTCCTAGCCTGACCTAGGTGTGGTGGCCCATGGTGCAGTCCCAGCACTAAGGCTAAGGCAAGGAGATAACTGTGAGTCTGAGGCCAGCCTGGGCTACACAGTATATACCAGGCCAGCCAGGGCTATGTATCAAGACCCTGCCTCAAAATATAAAATTAAAAAGTCTGAGCCAGAACAATTAGGCAAGAAAAAGAAATAAAAGGCTTTCAACTTCAAAAGAAGTAAAATTATCTTTATTCAACATCATGACTTTATATAATACATATTATGTAATATACACCCTATATATAAGATACATAGAAATGCCTTATTTGTATATTAGATAACATATAATACCTTATATAATGTATATATATTCTATATAGAAATGACTGAAATTATACCTGGGGAAAAAAGTGAAACAAAAAAAACCATCAGAACCAAGAAATGAATTATCAAAAACTCAGGACACAAAAGCAACATGCCAGAATACATTGCGTTTCTAGAGACTAAAAACAAAAATGAAATCATGAAAATTATTTGATTGACATAAAAAATGACGAAGTACTGAGAGATCCCTGTAATGAAGGGCGTGAAAGACCTGTGCCCATGTATAGTCTTTCTGCTAAAGTACAGCAGAAAGAAACCAGAGAAGGTGTGAGTGCGAGACACCCGGAATCCCCTGCACCCCCTGGAAGGCTGCACACTGTCAATATCACCAATGGCCATAACTGCTTCCAGGGTCTCTATGGCACTTTATAGAAATGAAAGCCCCACATTTAAACTCATGGGGAACCTCAAAAGAATCCAGAGAAGCAAAATAATCTCTAAAAAGAATAGAGTTGGAGGACCTTACCAGGAAGCTACAGGCACCAGAAGTATGTGGTCTGGCGGGATGACAGACACATAGACCAGCGGGATGCAACCCAGAAGAGGAGCTAGGCCTGCCCGTGCACAGGGAGGGATCTTCTGTTTTGCTGCCAAGACCACTCACTGGGAAAAGCATTCTTCAACCAAAAATGTTGGGGAAACTCGATATCCTCCTCACAAGAAAGCCCAGCATTGGGCCCTTATCTCATACCATTTTAAAAAATTAACTCCAAATGAATCAAAAACCTAAACCTCAGGGCTAAACCTAAAAACATAGGGATGAAAAGACAACATGCATACCAAGAGAAGAGATTTGCAAATCAAACCACTGAGACTCGTGCCAAGGACACATGTGAAAATCTGCAGCCAGGGGCTGGTGAGATGACTCATCGGGCACTTGCTCCCAGGCCTGACAACCTGAGTTTGACTTCCAGGACTCACCTGGTGGAAGGAGAGAAAATGCTTCTGCAAGTTGTCCTCTGACTTCAACACACGTGAGCACACACATACAATAAATACATGCATGTAAAGAAAAGGTTTAATCTACTACCATACAAAAATCACAACTGAATTTACAAATAGGCAAGGGACTGAATAGATGTTTGGCCAAAGACGACATCCAAATAGTCAATGAACTCATGTAAAGGCGTTCAACACTGTTCATCACGAAGGAAACACACTCAGAACGTAGGGAGTAAGCAGCTCACAACCCCTGGCACAGCTGTTGCTTTTAGAATGGAAAAGAACAAATGCCGGCCAGATGTAGAGAAACTGGCACCTCTGTGCATAGCTGATGGAACTGGAGAGTGGCATGTTGCCCGGCAACAGCCTGGCCGTTCTTCAGGAAGTCAAATGATGAGTGATCATGTGACCCAGCAATTCCATTTCTGGGTATGCCCCCTCGAAAAGAAGAGACGTCAAGGACTTGAAGAACATACAGCCACATCTATAACAGTGCCATTCCAACAGCCCAGAGTCAAGGGATCCATCAAGTGGATCCACAAGTGTCCATCGAGGGATCAATGGAGCAATAAAAGGTGACTTGGATATGGGATGGAATATTATCCAGCCGTGAAAAGGATGGGCATGCTGACAGACCGTGGAAGAGATGAGCCTTGACGACACTGCACTAAGTGAAACGAGGCAGTCACTGAAGAATGCTCACTGCATGACTCTCCTGGCCTGAAGTACACAGAGGAGATGGATTAAGAGACAGCAACCGCCAGTGCTTGCCAGGGCCCAGGTGTAACTGCAAATGGGGACAGAGGTCAGCTGGGGATGCTGAGAAAGCTGTGGAGATAGACGGAGAGAATGGTAAACAATACTGATACGGCGTGTGTGTGTGTGTGTGTGTGTGTGTGTGTGTGTGTGTGTGTGTGTGTGTGTGTGTGTAGGGGGGTATGATGTGTGCATGTGTGAAAGCATCCATGCCACGGTGTGCATGTAGAGGTCAGAGGACAGCACTGGATGTCTCTCCTCCCCTTCTATCTTCCACCAAGGTCTCTTTATTGTTTATAGCTGTGTATACCAAGCTAGCTGGCCCCTAAATTTCTGGGGAGTCTCCTGTCTCCACCTTCTGTCTCCCAGTAGGAGCTCTCGGATGACAGGGGCATGTTACTGTGAGTGGAGTCTTAGGATTTGAACTCAGGGCCTCATGCTTATGTGACAAGCACATTTGTTTGTTTGGTTGGTTGGTTGGTTGGTTGATAGGTTTGGTTTGGTTTGGTTTTTTGAGACAGAGTTTCTCTGTATAACAGCTCTGACTGTCCTACAAACTTGCTTTGTAGACCAGGCTGGCCCATCACAGAGATCTGCCTGCCTCTGCCTCCCAGGTGCTGGGATTAAAGGTACACACCACACCTGGCTACCATTGTGATATTCTTAATCCTGCTCAACTACATAATTAAAAATGGAAAAACCAATAAAATCATGTTGTGCATATTTTGTCACAATTGAAAAAATAAGGGTAAGGCATGAAGGCAGCTGAACAGTGTCAGGTGGCTTGTGGTGTCAGATGGTTTCAGTACTAGGTGACTGAGACTTTTTCTAGCTCTTCAATGAGGAAAATATCAGTCTCTGAGTGGAGAGTCTTTAGGAACAGTGTAGGCTGTGTGCAAGTAGTCAACCAGAGCTGGTTGACGTAAGCCTCCTATAGACTCAACTAGTCCCAGGCCATGACCAGGTTGCTTGCCCACTATTGTTGAAATTATCAAGGCCACTCCACGTAGTTAAAAGGGAGGTTTATTTTGTGGGGTAACTCACAAGTGAAGGGATAGGTAACAGGGTCTGGGAAAGGTGTGGTGCAGTCTGGCGGTGTTCTCTGGAGAACTCTGCTCGGTCTACCTCCAGTGTCCAACATCCAGGAACCAAGAGAGCCCGAGCATCCAGATCTCGGGTCTTCAGGGTCCTCTCTCAGCCCCGCCTTGTAGGCATGACAGTTACCGAAGCTTCAATGGGGGTTGGAACTTCCAGGTCAAAGCTGGAATGGCTACCCACTACAGCCCACACCACAAGGTTGTGATCCTTTCTTGTGTCCTGGGTAGCCTGCGGAGGTCTCTGTCATTATAATCACTCCCTGTAATTTGTCCTACTCTCCCATTTGGAGAGAGTTCCTCATCACAGTCAAACATCCAAAAGGATGTTTGCATCCAAAAGGATGGCCCACATAGTCTGTCACTGAGAGTATTAAGTACTCATCTGAATCCCCGCTTCCGATTCTTCAGCGTAAACCCTCAGTGGCAGAATGGCTGTGTCACATGTCAATTCTGTGCTTAATCTCTTCAGGGAGATAAAAGAAATGTTATACTCCAAGTCTTTTTAGTTATTCATACTCATCGCAAAAGTGGAAAGCAATAAGAAAGGCTACACTTCCCTTCGCCTCCTGCTAGATTTGTGCAGTTGTCAACATTGATCATAGAAGCTTGTGGCTGCAGTGGGTAGTGGTTAATTCAAGACTGTTAGGGGCTGAGAAAAACTGGAATGCTTGGCTGCAGAAACATCTATATCCACCACCTCCCCAGGGCTCTGGGAACATTTCGGAAGAGTGGCCGGAGAGAATGTAGGAGCTGGGGGATGAGGAGGAGCTTGAAATGTCTTCTGGACAGGACACAGCTGTTGTACACAAGATCTCACAGCAGGATTGGTTACCCCTCAAGGCTTGCACAAGATCAAACCAGTTACAAATTCCAGCCTGGAGTGGGCGGGGTTCCCAAGGTCCCATCTCTCGATGGCTGCTGAGGGAGGGTAAGTCACTTTTCCTTTAGAGTACGGACACTAGTAGGTTCCCATGCCCTAGGGGGTGACTAGTAATTTGTGCATTCAGGCAGCACAAATTGTACTCAGGGGGCTAGAAAGGGAGGGAGGGAGGGAGGGAGGGAGGGAGGGAGGGAGGGAGGGAGGAAGGAAGGAAGGAAGGAAGGAAGGAAGGAAGGAAGGAAGGAAGGAAGGAAGGAAGGGGAGAAGGAAGAAGAAAAGAAGAAGAGGAGGAGGAGGAAGAAGAAATAATTATGAAAGGAATACACAAAGTTAGGAGAAAGTTGGAGGGGGAATGTTTGGGGTAGAAGTGATCAAATTACATTGTATACGTGTATGAAATGTTCAGCAAATAAACAGAAATTTATATTTTTGTTGTTGTTTTTGTTTTTTCAAGACAGGGTTTCTCTGTGTAGCCCTGGCTGTCCTGGAACTTGCTCTATAGACCAGGCTGGCCTGGAACTCATAGAGATCCACCTGCCTCTGTCTCCCAAATGCTGGAATTAGGGGCATGTTTCTCCACAGCCCAACCCCAAAATTTATACTTTTAAAAAGAAAGCATATAGAGGCTGGGAATGTAACTCGGCTGGTAGAGTGCTTGCCTAAGCTGGGTTCCTCCCCAGCACCCAGTAAACCAGGCATGGTAGTGCATGGTTGTAATCCCAGTGCTCAGCAGGTGAAGGCAGGGGGATCGAAGTTCAAAGTCACCATCTACACAGACAGTCTGAGAACACTTAGCTACATGAGACTCTGTAAAGATGAAGAGGAGGAGGAGCAGGAGGAGGAGGAAGAAGAAAAGTTTGGTTTTGCCTCCAAGTTCCCGGAAGCAAAGCCCTGTTGTCGTGGGGGCCTTCTCATGTCTACTTTCCTCCAGCTTCCCAGCTGCCCTTGTCTTTGAATCCACCCCCTCAGATGTCTGAACACTCTCCTTGGAGTCAAAGTGCCCCATGGGGTCTTCCCTGTGTATCACTGGGACCCCTGAGCCCCCCACATGCCACCCTAGTTAGCCTTGCAGGTGCTGGGGCCCACTGCCTGTCCTGCAGTGGCTACGGAGCCAACTGCAGGACACACTCGAGCTGTGGTGGGGAGTTGAGTTTCTTTTGGCAAACTCTAGAGACTGACAAAAATACTCACGTCAAAACATTTCTACTGCAAAATTCATGAAAGCATTTGAATTTGGCCTGGGCATTTTCCCCTTCTCCCCCTCCCAGCCCCCTCCCTGTCCTGACTTAGGGGCGGGAACAGAGATAGAGTCCAGATGGTGGTGGGGATTACTCCTCGCTCAGCGCCCTCCCTGCCCCTCTTGCCAGAGACCAGGAATCAATGGCTGCTGTGTGCCACGAGGCACAAAGGCCCTGGGCCTGCTCAAGTCTGGGTGAGCCCCGGGAAGTGTCCCCTGCCTGGAGTCTGCCCCCTAACCCCAGGGTCTGGGGTAATTGTCTACAGAGGCAGCCTGGGGCTGAGCTGGCCATAATGATTTAGGCAGGATCGATTTCACTTCAAGCCTTTTCTACTCCGAAGAGGCCTAATCGAAAGTAATCTGAAAATTAGGGAAAATAAAAACCATGCCCACAGCTACATAAATACCCATTTCCTCACATCGGCTGCTTGAAATCACCTCATTCCAGTGCCACGTGATGTTTTCCTGATGGGCAAGGCCAGGCCCTGGGGGGGCGTTTGATCTGCCGCCTGCTTTACCTGACAGCCACCAGCACCCAGGCGGAGGTGGGGTGGGGAGGGCGAATCTGAGGCTGGTCTTGGCACTGACCCGCCTGAACAAAATCCCTGTGGAGGCCAGTGCTCCTGGTAGACCTCAGTATGTGGCCTGGGGTAGGAGGAAAGGGCACAGGCTGGGTTTGAAGGGGCCTTGGTGAGTCCCTAATTTACTCAGTCCCCTCATTTCTACTAGCGTCCACAGAACCCTCTGGATGGCCCCAAGGGGCATGGCTACTCACACCTCTCTTGACTTCATTGTTTTGACCCACAGATCCTTCCAGCTTGGTGGCACCCCAGGGCCTTTGGCCCCTGGGACCTTTTTGTGGCTTATAACTGTTTCCTGGAGGGTCCCTCTGTCTGGAGGGTCTGAGCCCCTCTCCACTTGGTGTCAGGTAGTGAGTCCTTTCTAAGGACCCTCTCTCTCTTGCAGCTTCCATCCCATCCTGCCTGCCTGGGACTGGTGTGTTCCAGTTGCTTTCTTGTCTCACAACCCCACTGTGAGCTCCAGGAGACAAGCCTCATCCAGCTTGGCCACTGGAAATGGCACACGGTGAACATTTGTGGACAGAATGAAGTTTTTCATGCGACTTTAACAAGCAGCGGTTGCCCAAGCAGAAGGTGTTCTGCACCCCAGGAGGCAGACACCAGGGCCAAATCCCGCCTGCACTGCATGCCTGCTGCCTCAAAGGGACCCCAGGGATAGAAGCATCCACTCATAAGGTCTAGTGCACAAGCAGGGTTCAGGGGCACAGGCCAGGATGAAGCCCAGGCCCAACCCTGGGAAAGGTCATGTTATTCTTGCCATTTGTGCTGATGGGACATTTGGCTGCAACTAGTTGCTACTTTTGATGTGTCTTCCATCAAGAAGTAGGGAAGTGGGGTCCACATCCCTCCCCTGGAATGTGTCTGGGCTTGGGAAGTCTCTGACCAACAGAGTGGGGGGAGGTGACTCCGTGACAGCCTTCCCGGCTACAGATGCCATAAACCTTGCCTGGGCTCCCAGGAAGTTCTCCCACAGAGCCTGGAACCTCCTAAGAGCCTCTATCTAGAGAAGGTCACCATGCCACCAGGAAGCCCAAGTCTCACAGGGTCACGCCACCCCCAGCTAGATGTGTGAGCAAGGAAGCCTCTAAATGATCCAAAAGCATCCAGTTGCCTGCATCTTTCAAGGCAGTTCCTAGCTACAGTGTGTCGAGCCCCTTCCTGGGCTGAGTCACTTACTCGCCATGGAGATATGGGGAGAAATTGATTCTGAGATGACCATGGTTACCAAGAGAGTTGAAGAAGCAGAGGGCAGAGAGGAGCACACATCCCAGGTGCTGCTGGGTACCAGAGCACTCCCATCAGCAAGACCTGGTCCTTAGTTCACTAAGGTTGCTGTATCAAAATGCCAGAAGCTGGGCCATTTATAAAGAACAGAGATTGATTTCTCATGGTTCTGGAGGCTGGGGTTGAGGATGAAGTACCAGCAGCACCTGGGCCTACAAGGGTTGGTCTCTGCTCCCAAGATGGTACCCAATGCTTCATCCTCCAGATGGGGAGCATTGGAGCCTCTAATGACAAGGCCAAAAGACCAGTGAGCTGAGGACTGCCTGGAACCCTTAGAAAGGGCTTCAATCCCATCTGAAGGGGGGTGGTATTCTGGAATAGCCATCTCTTCTTCATCTCTCTGTCACTCTTTATGGGGGCCGGGTGCAGCCTGTGTGTGTGTGTGTGTGTGTGTGTGTGTTCAGGTATGTGGATGCACGTGTGGAGTCCAGAGGTTGTCATCAGGTGCCTTAACCAACTGCCCTCTACCTTATATATTGAGGCAGGGTCTCTCACTTAAACCCAGAGCTTGAGAATTTGGCTAGCTTAGCAAGTCAGGTTGTTCAAGGCATTTCCCATCTCTTCTTCCTAAGTGCTGGAATTGCAGGTGGGCTGCTGCATCCACTCAGCATTTATGTGGGTGCTGGGGACCCAAACTCCAGTTTGAACACTGGGGCCAGGGCTGCTCAGCCCCAGATCTGTGCCTTGATCCAGCTTGGCCCTGAGGAATGGTCTAGTGGAGCCTGACAAGATTCTGGAAGCTAGGAAACAAGAATCCCACCTTTAGATTTGATGTGAGGCACAATCCTGAATGCCAGACCCACCGAAAGTCCTAGTGTCCACCAAAAGTCGGAGCCGGTGGGCGTCCTGTTAGCTGAGGGCCCCATGGTGTGGTGTAGAACACACAGGCCTGAGGAAAGTGGACAGGGTAAAGGGGCCCAGAGACCAAAGCCTCTCTGCTGAAGAAACCAGAGCAGGAATCTTCCTGCCTTGGAAGGAAGACTTGGCTTGGGAGCCCAGGCGTAGACCGCGGATTGCACCAAGCCAGGGCGGCTGGTAGGAGGCAAAGGCCTGAGGCCAGGAAGCTACCAGCTCCTTCTTGCCAGGAGGAAGCCCTTGTAAAGCCCAGCATCTGTCTGGGTGCTGGTTGGGCTGGCACGTGTTAGACCTTGAAGCCGGGGTGGAGCTGCGGGGCTGCAGGCCTTGGCAGTAGTCGGGAGGGGTGGCTCGCAGAGGCTGCGGGGCGGAGCCGGGTTCTGTTGCAATTACCCGTAAGCCTGGTGTTTACACGGGGTTTACAGGGAATTCAAAGCATATCTTCCTGTTGCTCTGGCAGCCGAGGCGTATCAAGTGCGTTCAAAAGGGCCGAGCCGCGTTCGCCAAAATAAGAACCAAATGGCTGAGTAATTTCCACCAGAAAAGAACTTATTCTCGCAATTGCACGGTCTATTTAGCATGCTTTCATAAAACCTTTTAACGAATCAGCTCAGAACCCTCCCCAACTGCTGGGCCCGCCCCACCTGTCAGGCTTGAATTTCCAAACACAGGTAGGCCTCTGAGATTGGATGCAGATCTCCTGCCGAGCACCAGGTCCTGCGCAGCAGGGGATAGGAGCCCCTTTGGAGATCCCTGCCTGGAAGAGAGATCCCAGTGAAGTGGGGAGCAGAGCATGGCTTTCTAGGAAGAATCAAACACCAAACAACAGGTCAATCCTGAGACACCAAGGGCTGTGAGGGACCCACAGGGAACCAGGCTCAGCCTGGAGCATCCCGAAAGGCTTCCTGGAGGAGGCAATCTTGTCACAGACACCAGAGAGAAAAAGGATCCAGCTGACCGAGATGGAAGGGGAGGGACTTGGAGATCAAGCCCCAGGAAGGTGCTGGTGGGTGAGCCAGTGAGTAGGTAGTTGTTTAATATGGTCTGCCCACAGGAGACAGAGGGAACATGCAGTCACATCAGATTTTGACTGGTCCAGACCTTGGTCCTTCCCTTGTTGGAAGTGATTTTCAGGATGTGTTTCAGACCTGATCAGAAAAGGGTTCAGGGACACATGGGAAAGTGTTAAAACCAACTATATTGGGCTAAGAGAACTATAATTCAGGGGTAGACCACTTTCCTAAGAAGGCACGGGTCTTGAATCCCACATTGCCGGTAAAACAAAAACTAAAAACAAGGTGTGAATTAGGTGCCACAAAACTCATTCTGTGAAGAGTGTCACCACTGTGAAGGTAGGGAGCCCTTAAAATGTTCCCTGAAGCCCATGCTGCCCTGCTCACCTCTCTGGTGTTGCTCTGGGGCTATGTTACCTCTTCAAGCCCCCAAACCCACACCTGTGGGAAGCCATCAGCTGCTCATCCATTCAGAACTGAGCAGACTCGCTGCTGACAGACCAGTTTTCTCACTTACTCTTCTACCCCTACGTGGTTGGGCTTCTCCATCTAACTCATAAACCCAGCTACTCTGGGGGAAATGCCCACCCCCAAAAATCTTGGATGGCCTCTACAGTGTGTTTAACTTAACAGGCAACCAGCACAATGTCTCACACAGTGGGCCTGCTTCCTTCTCAACCTGTACTGCCCAAGAGTCATTTCCATGTTGATCTCTCTAGTGCATGCCTAATGGGTGGAACCTTAGCATAGTTTTCATTTGCATAGCCTAAGAAATGATTTCAAGTACTTTTCCATATGCTAATTTTTATTTGAATATTTTCTTAAAGCATCTTGCATCCAATGTTACTGTGTTGTGTGTCTTACTATTAATCTGTAAGAGTTCTTTGTCACTTTGGGGGGGTCTATACATCCTAGTTAGATTTTTTTTCTTCTACAATGTGACATTTTACATTTTTTTTTTTTTTTTGGTTTTTTCAAGACAGGGTTTCTCTGTGTAGCTTTGCACCTTTCCTGGAGCTCACTTGGTAGCCCAGGCTGGCCTCGAACTCACAGAGATCCGCCTGCCTCTGCCTCCCGAGTGCTGGGATTAAAGGCGTGCGCCACCAATGCCCGGCGACATTTTACATTTTTTTATTTGGGTACTGATTGCAAACAATTTTCAGAAAACTGTACAGGAGAAATCCTGCACACACTTCCTTCTTGCAATGGGAATGGATCATAGAAGAAGAGCAGGATATTAAAATGAGGACATGGACATCAGTCAATGTTAAACTTGAGCATGTGTTTGCATGTGTACATGCTCTGGGGCTCTGCAGTTTTATCTTGCATAGTTTAAGGCAACTGTCCCAAGAATCAGCTCTCTCATCCATACTGTCTTATAAAGACTGTCCCGTCACAACCTTGCCTAACTCTATCCCTGACCCGCAGCAACCTCTAATCTGCCTCCATCTCTATAATTATGTTACTTAATGAATGTTCTAGAAAAAGAATCATACCAGACATGTCCTGTCGAAACTGGCTTTTATGGCTCAAAATAATTCCCCTGAGTCACATTTCTCAAACATCAGTCAGTACTAACTCCTAGCCTGACCCGGTAGTCCGGGCTTACATTTCCAACTACTTAGAAAGCTGAGGCAGGGGGATTATAAGTTCAAAGCCTATCTGGGTTGCAGAACAAGGTAAAGGTCACCCTGGTCAACTTAGTAAGACCTGTCTCATAATAAAAAGTATAAGGGCTGAAGATCTAGCTCAGAGGCAGAGTGCTTGCCTACGATGTGCAAGATCCTGGGTTCAATCCAGCACAGAAAACAAACAAACCAAACTCTGTGTGTGTGTGTGTGTGTGTGTGTGTGTGTGTGTGTGTGTGTGTGTGTGTGCAACTGTGCACATGCAGAGGCCAGAGCAGGATGTCTCTCTCCTTAAGACTGGGTTTCTCACTGAACCAGAATCTTGAGGTTCTCAGCTAGGCTGGCTGACCAAAGAACCTTCAGGATCTTCCATCTCTATCTCCCACTGTTGAGGTTATGGGCATGTGTAGCCATGCTTGGCTATTTATGTGGGTGCTGAGGATTCAAACTCAAGATTCCATGCTTGCACACCAAGCGCTCTTACCCACTGAGCTGTTACCCAGCCCCTAACTCCTTTCCATCCTCCAGACTATCCATGCTGGGGATGTTCCACCATGTATGTCAGTGTTCATCCGTAAGGGTTATCAAGGCTGTTTCCGGACTTTGTGACATAGAAAACTGATATAAATATTCCAATGATAATAATGTTCATTTCTCTCCTCAGTGCCCCAGAATGCAAGCTGTGTGTCTTCTGCTTTAAAGAACTGAGGGTGCTTTCTTGAGTGACCCCACCATTTCCCATTCCTGCAGCAGGAAGATCCTGAGTGACACAGTTCCCCAGGTCCTTACAGCCTTAAGTGCACCCCACTTTTCAGACCAGCTGCTGTGATAGGTGTAGAGTGGTACACTTGGTGTTTTCATCTGTGTTCTCTGCTGGCTGGTGATGCCAGACCACTTATTCCATTAGCATTTACCATGTGCTTAGCAGTTCTAGGAAAATGCCTCATGGGGTTGGAAGTGTTGCTCAGTGGTAAGACACTTGCCTAGCTCCAAGGTATTTGGATGGTCCTGGCTTCCATCTTCAACAACAATAACAGAAGTCATTCCCTGTGCTAGTGTCCCAACGAGATGGCTTGTTTGTACAGTTCATTTTGAAGATCTTTCTGAGTTCTAGATCTTGTCCTTGGGATCTCTGTGCCTGTGCAGCTTCACTGTGTGCCTGGCATCCTTTTAACAGTGTCTTTCTTAGAGTAGCAAAGGCATTTTGTTTTCATCAATTTTCCTTTCCTGGATTGGTTTGGTGTTGAGTCCAAGGACCCTTTGATGAGTATGAGAACTAGAGATATTTTTCTTTTTTTTCTAAAAGTCACATAGGAGTGTTTGTTTTGTTTGAACTGGGAACCAAAGCCAATAAATGCAAAGTATAAAACTTTTATACTTTTATACTACAATGATCTGTTTTGAGTCACTATTTTTGACTATTTGTGTGCATGCATGTGCTTGTACCCATGGTGTCTGTGGAGGTCAGAGGACTAATTGCAGGAAGGTGTCTATTCTCTCCTTTCACCATGTGGGTTCCAGGGATCAAGTTCAGGTGATCAGGCAGGCAGTCTGTGCCTTTTCCCCACTGACCCATCTTACCAGCCTAGACTTCATTTTTAATAAGATGTGATAGTCAGGGGCATTGAGAGGTGTCTCAGCAGTTGAGAGCACTTGCTGTTCTTGCAGAGGACCTGAGTTCAGTTCCCAGCACCTATGTTGTGTGGCTCATGAGACTGCCTGTCACTCCAGCTCCAGGGGACCCAACACCCTTGTCTGGCCTCTCAGTCACCCAACCTCACATGTGCGTATGCAGACACACATAAACACGTACATGAATTTACACAGTGAATCTTTTTTTTTAAAGATGTAAGATTTTCAGGCTCATTGTCTCACCCATGAGCGTTACCATTTGTTGAAAAGCTATCCTTCCTCTCTGGAGTTATTTCTACATTTCTGCCAAAAACTGGTCACGTGCTTGTGAGGGTCGCCTTCTGGATGCTCTCTTCCATCTCACTGATGATATGTCTCGACCACTGGAGCTGTGCAGAAATTCTTAAGTTGACCACAGGTAGCTCCTCCCACTCTGTCCCTCTTGTCCCACATTGCTTTGGCTAACTGTCTTGTTTGCTAGCACAGGTGTAGCCCAGCACCACAACACAGGTGGCTTAAGAAACAGAAATGTATTCACAGTTCTAGAGACTTAATGCTCAAATCCTGTTCCCTTCTAGGAGCCTTGGCTCCTTCTGACAGCAGTGAGGGAAGGATCGTTCCAGTCCTCTCCCCATGGCGATGTAGATGGCCTTTTCCATGCTCACCTGGCATTCTGTGTGTGTGTGTGTGTGTGTGTGTGTGTGTGTGTGTGTGTGTCCATCCAAGCTTCCCCAAGCATCAGTGGGATGTGTCAGGACCCACCCTAATAACTTCATCTTCATTTCCTTCCCCTGTCTCAAAATAAGATCACATTCTGAGGTACTGAAAATTAAGAAGTCAATGTGAGGCTTTGGGATGACACAGTTCCACACATAACAATGCTCAATGTCCTATGCTTTTGTGTAGATGTAACCGTCTTATTAAATAAGAAACACAGAGCCAATACAGAGATGAAAGCCAAGAGGTCAGAGCAATAGCTAAGAGCTAAAAACCTTACCCTTTACTGTCACTGTTGTCCTACCTCTCCGAAAGAGACCTACTTCCTGTGTGTCTGTCTTTTTTATAGAGTTTCTGTTCTGCCTTCTCATTGGTTGTAAACCCAACCACATGACCTCCTAGTCACTGCCTGTCTGTACAGACCTCCAGGTCTTCTATGGTTAGCATTGAGATTAAAGGCGTGTGTCTCCATGCTGGCTGTATCCTTGAACACACAGAGATCTACCTAGCTCTGCCTATCAAGTGCTAGGATTAAAGGTGTGCACCACCACCACCCAGCTTTTGCTATGGCTCTAATAGCTCTGACCCCCGGGCAACTTTATTTATTAACATACAAATCACATTTTAGTACAAATAAAATATCACCATACTTTTGTATATATATTTATATGATGATTGCCTTGAGATTTTAATAGAAATTACATTATGTCTATATGTCAAGTTGCTATCATTGCCTCCAAGGGTTCTTCACTCCATGAACATGGGATGCTTCCCCATTTGTTCCAATTGTCTCTGATCGGTCCCATCAGCTTTCTGTGACTGCTGCCATTTCAGAGCCCCAACCCACCTTTTCCACTGGGACCCTAGTGTTCCTGCTTCCTTTTCTTTGGGGTGTGAACAGAGCTGTTGGTTCAGCTTCGATCACCAAGCACTCATCGTTGGTATATGCAAACACCAACTTTTCTGTGTTAATCTTTTAGCCTTCAACTTTGCTTTGAGGTTTGTTTTGATTTGTTTCCTTTAGGTTTTCTATACATTTATGTTGTCTGTAAACAGGGACAGTTTTTTTATTTCTTCCTTTGAATTTTGTGTGTGTGGAAGAATCTAGTCTTTTACCATCAAGCATGCCATTAAATGTTGTAGAATATTATTTTAAGGTGTGTTACTTTTGTTTATGTTGCATTTGTTAAACTCTGTGAAGCTGTGTTACTGTGCCTGTCTAAAACACATGATGGTCTAACAAAGAACTGAATGGCCAAATAGCAAGGCAGGAGAAAGGATAAGTGGGGCTGGCAGGCAGAGTATATAGAAGGAGAAACCTGGGAGGAAAAGAAAGAAAGAAATGGGGAGTGAGAGGAGGAAAGTAGCCAGAGAAGGAGGAGGGCTTCAGGGGCCAGCCACCCAGCTACACAGCAAGCTACAGAGTAAGAGTAAGATTTACAGGTTTACAGAAGTAAGAGAACAGGAAAAACCCAGAGGCAAAAGGTAGATGGGATAATTTAAAGTTAAGGAAAGCTGGCAAGAATCAAGCCAAGACAAGGCCAGGCATTTATAATTAAGAATAAGCTTCCATGTGTGATTTATTTGGGAGCTGGGTGGGGCCCCCCAAAAGACCAAAAATCCCCAACAATAATTAACTATAGGCTGCCTGTATATGCCTTTAGCCAACTAAAGGTGTTCTCTCTGCTCCTAATTTGTGCCGTTTTTTTTTCCCCTCCCATGAATGGTAGTTGGATTTCATCAAAAGCCTGTTATCACCAGTTGACAAACTCATAGGAGTTTTCTCTATTAACCAATCAAAACAATGGATTGTGTTGATTGGCTTTTAAACAATAATGCTAATTACTCATTAATTGTTGGCTAGATTTTTCCACTGAAAACAGATTGGGATGGAGGGGTGCAAACATTCTCTCCATTGTGAGTTTGTAGAATTAATTTGCAAGCCTTGTCCCATTTCTACTGTATGACTTTTTGGCTGAAGAGCCTCTCCAGTGGTCCAGTGACTGTCTGAACTATATGAGGCTCTGGGTTTAAACTCTAGCACCATCAAAAAGAGTCACTGCAAGTGTTCATTGCTATAAACTCCTCAGCATGTTTTTAACTAAATCTCAAATGTTTTAACATGCTTTTATTTTTACTCATTTCCATTTATTATTGAATTTTCTTTCTTTTTCTTCCTTCCTTCCTTTCTTTTTTCTTTCTTTCTTTCTTCCTTCCTTCCTTTCTTTCTTTCTTTCTTTCTTTCCTTCTTTCTTTCTGTCTGTCTGTCTGTCTTTCTTTCTTTTTAAGATAGGGCCTCAGTATGTAGTCCTGGAACTTTCTATGTAAACCAGGTTGGCCTTGAACACACAGAGATCTGTCTGCCTCTGCCTCTTGAGCACCAGGTTAAATGGTGTGTACCACCATGCCCAGCTATTATTGAATTTTCATTGTGAGTCTGTTTCTTTCTGCAAAAAATGTTATTTTTCATACATTTTGAAATTTTCTTTTGACTTTGCCTTATAATTTCTAAATTGAATCAATTTAGTCAGAGAACACTTTCTGCATGGTTTCAATTTTAATTTGTTAAAATGTGTTTTATGACCCACAATATAGTCAATCTTGTTTAATGTTACATGGCTGTTTAAAAAACAAAACCACATTCCGTGGTTATTTGACGGGGTGGTCTGTGTTCCATCAGTTGCTGGGAGTCTAGTGTTGAGGTCCCAAACACCTGTAAATCTGTCTCTTCCTTCTGCTTTATCAGAGTTTGCTTTGGATGCCTTGAAGCTATGTTGTTTAGCACTTAAACTCTTAGGTTCATGTGATGATATATTGTGTACCCTAATAAACTTGCCTGAGGATCAGAGGACAGAGCCAGCCACTAGATTAGACAGAGGTCAGGCAGTGGTGGCACACACCTTTAATCCCAGCACTTGAGATCTCATGCCTTTGCTTGGGAAGCACACACGCCTTTAATCCCAGGAAGTAATATGGCAGGACACAGAAAAGTATATAAGGCGTGAGGAAACAGGAATTCACTCTCTTTAGACTGAGGATTTCATAGGGGTAAGAACTAGTGGCTGCTGCTCTGCTTCTCTGATCTTTCAGCTTTCACCCTGATATCTGGCTCTGGGTTTTTTATTAAAAGACCATCTAAGATTCGAACAACAGGTTCATTGAGTCCTTCAGTAGCCTGATGCTCATCAGTGTGCCAGTCTGCAGAGTACATCTTCCTTTCTGTCCTAACATACAGGTTCACTGCCCACAGTCAGTGCTTCTCTTGAAAGACTTGAAATGGCTGGACCGCTTCTACCTGAATACTGTGGTTTCTGATGGGAAGTCTGACCTCCTGAGAACTGGCCCTTCCTTGCTGGTAACAGCCAATTGAAATCTGGTGTTTTTGAGATCTTTAGTCTCCAGAGCTTCTTCTGGCATTCCTTGTTGATGTCGATTTCTTCAGGCTGCTCTGTATGAGACTCTCTTGGTCTCCCCAGTCTCCAGGTTTATGCCTTTCATGGATTTTCTCTGAGACTTTCTTATTATGATTTGGCAAAGGGATTTTCTATTCATTTTGGTGAAGCCCGGTTTGCCAGTTTTTAATTTATGTTTTGTTTTTGTGTGGTGTGTGTGTGTAGCTTAAAACTTAATCCACATGTAGAGACTTTCCACTGTGTCTTTAAGAAAATACATTCTTTTAACATTTCATTTAGTTTTCTGGAGTCATTGGCCTTAATTCTTAAAAGTGATATGAGTTAAGATCAAAATTAGGGGCTGAAGAGATGGCTCAGCAGTTAAGAGCACTGGCTGCTCTCGCAGAGGACCCAGGTTTAGTTCACAGCACCTCCATGAAGGCTCACGACCATCTTTAACTCCAGTTCTAGGGGATCTGGCACCCTCTTCTGTGGCCCTTTGTCAACAAACACACAAATGGTGCACATACATACATACACGCAGCAAAAACACTCATACACTTAGATAAATCTTGAAAAAATTTCTTTGAAAAATCGAAGTTAAGTCCCCACCCCCACACAGATACCTTATTTGTAAAGACCTCTTCTTTTTCATATTACATTCCCAGGTCCTCTGTTGAAAGATCTGTGCAGATTAATTTCTAGACAATCTTCAGTTCCATTTCTCTATAGCTACTACTTTGTTCTGTTCACTTAGTTTACATAAGCCTTAAAACCATCGCATCCAGTCTTGAAATCAACCACTGTGAAGTCATTCCATTTTGTTCTTTTCAAAAAACTCTTTTAAATGTTCTGGGTCCTTTGTATTTCCATGCCAATGAATTACAATAACTGTGTAGAGTGGTTTGGGGGGAAATAGACATCTTAAAAGCACTGACTCTTCCAATCAACACATGTGCTTTATCTCTTCGTTTATTTAAATCCTTTATAATTTCTCTCATTGGCTTTGGTAGTTTACCTTATAGGTTTGCAAATATTCTTGTTGAGTTGATCCATAAGCATGTTTTGTATTCTTAATGATATTTATGGAAATATGTGTGTCATTTCAGTATCCAGATACCTGCTATTCCCATGGAGAAATACAATCAATTTGTTTGGTGCTGATATTACACCCTGGAACTTCAACATGCTGGCCTTTGCCATATCTTCCATCTTAGCAAACACTTGCATGAGAGCACAAGCATGCACTTGCACACACACACACACACACACACACAGCTGATTTATGCTGTTTTTTTGTTTTGTTTTGTTTTGTTTTGTTTTTGCACAGAGTTGTTCCAGAAGGTCTTTTGTAGAATTAAAAAAAGTCTTTGAAAATGATAACACCATCTGTGGATATCATGTAATCTGTATGCATTTGATTTATTTTTCTTGTCTTATTGCACTGGCAAAGTACAACAATGAATAAAAAGGTTGAGAGTGGACATCCTTACCTCAATTCTGTTCTTAGTGGAAAAGATTTAGCTTCCTTACCATGAAACAGCATGCATAGATCATCTCAATCAAGACAAAGACAACCCCTTCTGTTCTTATGCTCTGAGAAGCCATTGTGCTGCATAGCTACATAATTTATCAGGCAGTTTTGATCATATGTTTTTCTTCTTTATTCTCCCTATATGGAGAACTGAATTGATTTGATGGTTAGAACAGCTTTGCCTTCTGGACATTAGCTGTCTTGAAACACAACATATTGCCTTTTACACACTGTTGGATTTTATTTTCTGTTATTTTATGAGAAATATTTTATGTGTTTGTATACACAAAGAATGGTTTTCATTTTTTTTAAATCAAATTTGTTTTTTGGGGAGAGAGGTACATGTGCCCTGACACATGTGTGGAAGTCAGAGGACAACCTAACTCTTTCTACTTGTGGGTCCCTGCAATTACCTCCAGGTTGTCATGGCAGCAAACTCCCTGATGAGACACTAGCCAGCCTAATTCTACTTTTGAGACTGAAATAACTCTAGCCATGTAGAATACAGTGAGAAGTATTGGTCCATCTCTATTCTCAGAAAAAGACTTATAATATGTCATCATAAAATGTTCACCGCGATTCACCGATGTCATCTGAGCCTAGACTTCTTCATTAGAGGGCCTTTTAATTATGAGTGCAAACTTTTTATGTGCAGAGAGCTAACTGGATTTTCTGTTTTTTCTTGATCTTTTTTCATCATTTGCGTTTTTCAAGGAATTTCCCAAGTCATCTAAGTTGACAAATGGTCAAACTCAGTTGATCATAATATTTCACTGTTGTGATTTTTGGGTTCTTTAATTTTTTATTTTATTCACGTGTCTGTGAGCATGTGTGTGGTGTACATGCATGTACATGTGCAAGTCTATCCATCCATTGTGCGGGGAGACTAGAGGAAGGCATCATGTATCCTGCTCTATCACTGTCTACACTATTCTCTTGAGGCAGAGTCTCTCATTGGAGCTAAGCTAGAAGCCAGCAAGCCCCAGCAATCCTCCTGTCTCTACTTTCCACAGCCCTGGAGTTAAAGGCATGGGTGACCCAGATTTTCATGTGGGTGCTGGGGATTTGAACTTGGGTCCTCATGCTGGCACAGCAAGAACTCTTACCTGCTCAACCATCCCCAGCCCTGTACTTGTTGCTATTTTCATTTTAAAGTACTTTTTTTCATTTTTATTTGTGTGTGTTTGTGTGTGTGTGGTGGGGGGGAGGCCACAGAGGCCAGAAAAGAGCATCAGACCCCCACAGAGCTTGAGTAACAGGTGGTTGTGAGCTGCCTGACGTGGGTGCTGGGGACTGAACTTAGGTCCTCTGCAGGAAGGGCTCTTAACCACTGAGCCATCTGTCCAGTCCTGTTGCTATTTCCAGCCCTGACTAAACCTGCGGCCTCTACAACCCTCACAGCCAACCTTCTGTCTGTGGCATTTGTCATGTGCATCCTCTCTGGGTTTCTGTCTTGGTCGTATTGTTTTTGTGTGTTTTGTCTTCTCTAGGGAATGCTATACTGATATTTTTGGTTTTCATGGATTTTTTATATATCAATTTTTGGTTTTCATGGATTTTTCCCCTATTGTTTTTCTGTCTTCTCTTCCACTGAATTTTATTTTGCTGTTTAAATTTAAGACAAAGTAATTAAAACCAAGTAAAAATTTCAGCTTCTACATTCAGTCCTGTTAGCTACATCTTTGGTACCGACTGCAGTGGTGTGAACATTTCCACACTTGGGCCTGGGGTGATGGCTGTTATACTTTATTTTAAAATGGTGGAAGGCAACCTTCGTGGGTTGGAGTCAAGGGACCCCAAAAAGTCACGCCACACAACACAACTCACACGGAGGGTTTATTGGTGAGACAAGAGCTGAGGAGAGAAGAAGAGGAAGAAGAGAAGGGGCAGAGAAGGGGGCAGAGATTGGCCCCTGGGGACAAGAGCAGCAGTAGAGAGAGACAGGAAGTGGGCAAGGCCCGCCTTTTATAAGGGAACGTAGGGAATGAGCAGGGGGTGCTCTTAGTGGCTGCAGCTGAGGCCATATCCTGTCAGGACCCTAAGGACAGGCCAGTACAGATGCCTGAACGCTAACAACGACCCTGCTGCAAAAGGGTGGGGTTCACTTTCCAAGCAACCCCACTTCTCTTAGCCCAGCATCTTTTCTAAGTCCCCTGAGATTTCTAGGATGACTTCTCAAATCCATCCTGTCCTCTCCATGAGGCGGCCTTGGACCCAACTTTGGACCTGTGGCCACCTCCCTCCTTCCTAATCTTCAGATCTTGCTCTCCATTCTCATTTCTGCTTTCCAGAGGCATGCCTCCCTCAGAGAGTCACATGCATCACCCTGCCTGACTCACGGCTCCCAGGACCTGGGCTTCTGTGGGCTCCCCATCCAGAGAAGACATGACTCTCCCACAGGCTCCAGACATAGTTGCTGTTAGAGGGGATGGATGGGATGGGCACTGAGTAGATTTATGTCACTTTTGACCCCTGTATGACCAACAGGGTAGGAACTAGGGACAGGAGCTGACAGAACCAGAGTTCCTTGTGGCATTGGTTTACACATCCCACCCTGGGCTGCCCAGAAAGACGGCTTCCATCTCATTGAGTTCATCCAAGTTCAGGGTGACGCAGACTATTCAGGAGGTAATGAGTGACACCTTGGCCTGAGTGTGGACTGCTTGTGTGCCGTAGGAGCTTTGGCAATTTCCAGACTGTGGCCTCTGCCTTCTGGGCTTCTGGGAGGCCCTGGTTTGCCCACCAAAGGTGCAAGCAACTTGATCTGCCTCCCACTCAGGCCCCTGACCACCTGTCCAGTGCCCAAAGCCCATGGATCACCCGGCCCTCACAGGAGGAAGCAGTGATAACCCCAGACCTCAGCAGGGCCACCCGGATGCTGTCTGTCTTAATCTGGCTGGTCTGGCTCAGCACAGCCTACTCCCCGCTGCCCCAGAACCTATCCAAGTTCCCAGTGTCACTCATGTTGGCTGACATACCTGTCCACTGTCCCTCCATGTCCCCACTTCTTCCCATAAACTGTAGGGGATTGGAATCTCTTGCTTGGAATCTCCTTCCTTCTTTGGCAGGCCACCATTTCTCTTTGTAAGACCCACTCAGGTAGTTCCTCTTCTAAAAACCATTACTGTTCTACTCTGGCTCTTCCAGGGGCCTGATCACTCCAACCTCCATGAACTAAACATCCTGTCCACCATCATGGCTCTATACCATTGGGTATAGGGTCAAGTATGCAGACTGTCTTCTGAGACAAATTGGGCCATGGGGAGGCTTGCTTGACTGTAGCAAACTTTCTTGGACCACCAGCCCCCAAATCATGACATGGAGACTTATTATTAATTATAAATGCTTGGCCTTAGCTTAGGCTTGTTTCTAACTAGCTCCTTTTTAACTTGTTAACCCATTTCTATTAATCTATGTGCCACCTTGAGGTTCGTTTACCTCATCTACATACTATCTGTCCTGCTTTTCTGCTTCCTCCCTGTGTGTCTGTCTGTCCCCTTTTCTCTCTGCCTAGCAGCCCCACCTACCCTCCTCTACCTAGCTGTTGGCTATTCAGCTTTTTATTAGACCAGTCAGGTACTTAGGCAGGCAAGGTGAAACAGCAACACATCTTTACATAGTTAAACAAATATTCTATTCCACAACACTTGACCGCCCCAAGGATGTCATTCCCTGCTTAGCTGTGGGACTTGAGAAGGTGAGGGAGCAGAATGTTGACAGGTTGAAATGGACGGTGACCAAAAGAGATGGTGTGTCAAAGTTGAATATCAAGGTGACAAGGCAGTGAGACCCAAACAGGCCCTTGTTGGGGGTGTGGTCTCTGTACTGGGCCCCTCCTCTCTGAACCAGCAGGACGCAGCCTGAGGCCCTGGACAACACTCAGAATTGTCTCTTAGATCTGCAGTCTGTCCATCCAAGGAAAGGGCAAAAAAGTATGTTTTTGATGGGTTGAAGATACACACAAAGCCATGGAAACAACTAAATGATACAGAGTTTATGACAACAATGAATAAACAAGCCCAGAGGGAAAATGCAGAAGAGTAAAACCCAGAACTGTCACTGGGTGTGCCCCCAGCCCTAGCTGCTCCCTATGAACAGGAGCCAGCCACCCTGGCAGGCCGCTACCACAGACAACCCTAACCCAGCACCCAGAGAGTGATGGCGATTCCACGGCAGGAGCAACCCACCCACTGGGAAACCAGGTCCCCTGTGGTACCACTATGACACATAACAATAGATCCCAAATGTGGGCGGGACATGCTGACCCCCAGCCATGAACTGCACTGTGCCCGGAAGGCAGTACCAGGCAGTTCACCGCAAAGAAGCAGGTTTTGTCTCCCCAACTGGAAGGTGAAATGGGTGACCCTTCCAGGAGCTGGCATGGAGGCGATGCAGCTTATCACTGTAATCCTGGTGGTGCCCCAGGGGATCATGGTTATTCCCAGGTCGCAGCTCGTGGGAACTCCTCCCAAGTGGTCAGAGCTCCCAGATCATGAAGGGCCCTAGAAAAAAGGGGTATGCTGTTCTCCTCAACTGCCAAAGGAGAAAAGAAACACTGACATTTCTCCAGCTAGGGCCAGCTGGCACCCTGGAACCAATCCCACTGCCCAGGGAACTCTATGTACTTGTACAAGAGTCCCTGGATGTGCATGTGGCTCAGCTGGAGGGTGCTTGCCTATCCTGCACAACACCCTGGGTACCACATTAAACCAGTGTGGTGGTACATACCTGTAAACCCAGCACTCAGGAGATGGGTACAGGAGAATCAAGGTTATCCTCAGCTACATAGAGTGTTTGAAGCCAGCCTGGACTATATGAGACTCTGTCTCATAAGAAAAAATTTCCCTATGAGACACAAAAGAAATAATATTGGTCTATTACTATTGGACAATGCACAGAAAGAAATGTCCCTCTGTGGCAAAAAGGGGGGAAAAAGACAGTTGAAACGATATCTAGGTGGCCTGTGTGCTTATTAAATTAACCAACATGAATGGAAGTGTCTCCAGTCTCCTGTGTGACACTCAGTCTGTCCTCTCCCATTCAAGGCTAGGTAGCCCCAGAAATTGGTCGTGGGTGACATTTACACTCAGACCCCGTTGCACTTGGCTCAAGCTCAGCCACTTTGGAAGAATGGCACTATTGTCCCATTTTACAAAGAGAAAGCTAAGGTTCCTGCTCACTGGATTGGGGAAGGCAAAGAAGGACCCCACCCTGACATCAGTACCAGAAGTGAGACTCACCCCCTCTTTCTGCTCCTTCCTGCCATCCCCAGTACATCCGCTGTTTGGTAAACACCATGCACAGGGGCAGGGCCGGATTCCGATTTGGAAACTACTCAGGCTGCATCAAGGGGCCCAGTGTGGCCCGGCCAACAGAGGACAATTAATTACTGGGATCATGCAGAGGCCGGGCTAGGGCCCAGCGCCGGGTGTTTACACCGTACTCGTCTGTTTGGGGCCAGCAAATCCGTGTCAGATGTTAATGGAACTGCATCATTTTTCTGCCGAGGTGGCATCCCTGGGGGGCGGGGGGGAGTGGATGAGAAGGAGGCTGGCTGGACTTAGACTGAGCAGTGGGCGGCTCAAGAGAGAGGACACCATCTGTCAGGCTGCAGGCAGACTGGCCGGCTCCCCTCCCATGGCCTTCCCTCCCTCCACAGTGGACACCACCCAGCATGTCCACTTCTCAATAGAACCTGTGGCCAGGGTAGGGGGGTAGGTCTGGACACAAAAAAGAGTGTGAGTTGCAAAATGTGACAAAGTCTAGATTATAAGGACACCAAGACCCAGGAACACTAAGTGTTTAATTAAGCATTGAGTCGGGAAAACACCCCAGAAGGCTCTGGCCACAGGGGTTCAAGGTTGCTTGGCATCGCTTTGCAGCTGAAGGCAGCCTCCACCTGCCTCACATCTCAGGACC
Organism: Peromyscus aztecus; assembly: GCA_902168405.1. Taxonomy (NCBI): domain Eukaryota; kingdom Metazoa; phylum Chordata; class Mammalia; order Rodentia; family Cricetidae; genus Peromyscus; species Peromyscus aztecus. The sequence continues at coordinate 38,567 of CABHPQ010169250.1, forward strand.
AGCCATCCCGCTGCAGAAGCTCTCAGGGTAGACCTGGCCACAGGGAGGAGGACATTGATTCCTTCCTCTTCCAGCTGGAAATGACCTTTCATCAAGACAGCAATGCAAGAAATGGCCAGGAGGGCCGGCGGCGGTGGCGCACGCGTTTAATCCCAGCACTCGGGAGGCAGAGGCAGGCGGATCTCTGTGAGTTCGAGACCAGCCTGGGCTACAGAGTGAGTTCCAGGACAGGCTCCAAAGCTATACAGAGAAACCCTGTCTCGGAAGAGAAAGAGAGAAAGAGAGAAAGAGAGAAAGAGAGGAAGGAAGGAAGGAAGGAAGGAAGGGAGAGAGAGAGAGAGAGAGAGAGAGAGAGAGAGAGAGAGAGAGAGAGAGAAAGAAAGAAGAAAGTAAGAAAGAAAAGAAAAGGAAAGGAAAGAAAAGAAAAGAAAGAAATGGCCAGGAGGAGCTGGAGAGATGGCTCAGTGGCTCAGAGGTTAAGAGCACTGGCTGCTCTTCCAGAGGTCCTGAGTTCAATCCCCAGCACCCAGACGATGGCTCACAGCCATCTCTAATGAGATCTTCTGGCCTGCAGGCACACACGCCGGCAGGATACTGTATAACAAATACACAAACAAACAAATAAATAAATCTCTTTTAAAAAAGAAAGAAATGCCCAGGAGAGGGAAATGGCCCTGCCCAAAGTCACAAAGGAAGCCAGGTCCTCTGGGCAGGATCACTTCCTACAGGGTCCTGGTGGGGAGAAGTTAGCCTAGGGTTCCTCTGAGGGAAGTCAGGGCTATTCTGCCCACTCTGCAGATGACAGAGCTAAGCCTTCATAGCCAGAGTAGGTGAGGGCTTGTCAAGGGATGGGGAAGGGGGGGGCTCCCAACCTCTTCTTTCCATCTACATCACCTCCCAGCTCCTCCCCAACAAACTTGATCCTGCCCCAGGGCCTTTGCCCCGCTGCCTCCCTTCAGGGTCTCAGTGCTCTGTGTGCTCAAGTCACCCCCTCAGAAAGGCTGACATGTACTCAGCTGCCTCTTCCATGGGCCTAGGCTTAAGAGCAAAGTAAGTCACAAGAATTTGTGTGGGGGCCCTGGCCAGCACACAGCAAACACATGGGAAATGTGATCACACCAGCTACAGGGACACTTAGGAAAGCTCTGACCCTCAGTCCTGATACCCTATGACTTACTCCAAGTTCTTGTGGCACCTTCTCAGAGAACTACAGTGACATTTGACAGTGGACCCTCAACCTCCTACTGAACCAGTGTCCAGTTTTCTGATGCCACGGACCCTTGGTGACCATGTATCCCAGTCCTGCCCTTAGTGTCCTCATCTGCAAAGTGCGACCTTTGTTTAAGGCCGAGCAGTCTAGGGTGGATGCAGACCCAGGTCAGTCTGGGGACAGAAAAGGACCCAGAGGGGAGGGAGTGGTGGAGGGTGGTGACTGAGACCCTTGCAGGGGTCTAGGCCTCAGGGAAACCTTTAGAGCTGCCCTCCTGGCCACCATCTGCAGGAGAGTACCTCTCAAAAGCCCAAAAGTAGTGGAACTGCTTGGGCTTCACTTAAAGTCTGCTCTAGCAGCTGTAAAGTACCATGCCTCGGTTTCCCCATGAGTAAAACACTCTTGCAAGACCTTTTTCAGAGAGTGGTTGTGTCATGTGTGATATCCTGTGTATAAGAGACGATATTGACA
>CABHPQ010169251.1:0-48247 GCA_902168405.1 Peromyscus aztecus
AAAAGTCATTTTAAAGAAAGAAGCATATCGACAGAGCAGTGATTCCAATGACGTGCCTGTTTCAATATGGTAGTTTGAATCTGTTGGAGTAATTTGTGGTATTAGAGAACATTGCTCTATTAACAATTATCCAGAACAACTGACAGCCACTCTCTTTAGTATGATGCTTACCTAAAATGTATCTTCCTTTCGGTTTTATCTTGTAATATGCTGGGTCGTTTTTATGTAAACAAATTTGGAAAATACAGGTCTTCAAAAGCAAAACTATCATTCATCTATTCTAGATGCATACTGATAATTTTAGAGATTATGAAATGGCTAGAAAAACTTTCAAGAGAACTTAAGTACTAAATTAATCATGTTAACGGAAAGCAATAACAATTAAGATTTGGATGATAGGATAATAAATGTCTGTCCAGATGCCCAGGTAGATAGAAAAGGAGATGTATGTGCACTATAAATAGTTTCCCATTATTTTATGTTGGACCATATCAACTGATTAATTTTAGCAATAACAAGGTATGTATGAAATTTATGAAATATTAATTGTCTAAACAAAGTTAAATTATACTTGATAATAACTTTATTTCACTCATTTAAGAAACTCCACATGATATCAGGAATTACAAATGATCAAAGGGTAAAGATAATGAATGAGACACAGTCTCTGTCTCATGCTGTCCAGAAACAAGGGAGACAGGTAGGAATATTGAACATCATCCTCTGTGACAAGCTCTCTGATGGATGAAAACCTGGGAAATTAGAGGGATTAATAAAAGAGGAAAAACATTTTTGTGAAAAGTGGGAGATTAAACAAGACTTTAAATCTCCATAGAAAATAAGTATGAGGAATATCATACAGGGAATAAAGGCAAGATGTAAGTTTTAGCTCGAAAGAAGATATTGAAACCACTAGGAAGGATGAAGAATAATAATAGGAATTTCTTGAAATGTGGAAGTTTACAATTCAAAATGAATGCATTATTATCATTGCTGGTTGAAACTGGTTGCCACAAGCCTGGCACTGGTGGCACATGTCTTTAATCCCAGCACTCAGGAAGCAGAGGCAGGCAGATCTCTGTGAGTTTGAGGCCAGTCTGGGCTACAGAGTGAGTTCCAGGAAAGGCACCAAAGCTACACAGAGAAACCCTGTCTTGAAAAAAAAAGAAAAGAAAAGAAATTGGTTGCTACAAACTTGGTGACTGTAAAGATTTACTTTTATTACTTTTTCTGTGCAAGTATATGCTTGTGTGTGTACACTCAATGTGTGCGGGCTGCCAAAAAAAAAAAAAGCCCAGAAGAGGACATCAGATCCCTCTTTAGCAGAGTTGGAGGTGATTGTGAGCCATCTGACATGGGTGGGGGTTGGGAACTGAACTCAGATCCTGTGGAAGCGTTAGCAAGCGTTTTCAATGGCTGAGCCATCTCTCTAGCCCCAATTAAGGAGATTAAACAGCACCAATTTATTAGTTCTGCCATAGTTGCCATGGGTTAAAAATGAAGATGGCGACAGTATTCCTCACCGGATTAGCCTCTATCTTCCATGTGATTTGTTAGTAGAAAACTATTCCTTGAGATTTGGAAGTACAATCTACTGGCATGCATATTCCCTTTCTGACTAGAAGCCACATACGTATGAAAGTTTACATATGCTGAATGGACCAGCTGTTACTAGTGCCTGAGCTAAAGGAAGACAGGGGCTGTCGGTATTGGTTTAAAAATTGTGAGTGGATAATATGTATTATTTCTCCAGAGTAAGTGCCTAAGTTTGGCTACATATCTATAGATTATATATGATTTAATTATGTGCATAGCTGTCAGTTTTTCAAAAAATGTTCATTCTTTACCCAGACACACACTCTTCAACGGCATGCAATTCAGTGTTTAAGCAATAGTATCTGAAGATTTCAGTTTGCGTTTGTCAAATGATTAATAGTACTGAATGATTTTCTTGGGTTAACTGGTCTCTCGTATACATTTCTTTTTATTTCTTCTTTTTATTTTTGTATTATTTTTTTTTACCACGCAAACACACACAGCACTAAAGAATTAAGTTAAATTTATTGAAAGTAAGTCAAATAAAATGGTAGAGTAACTGCATTATGAAAGACATAAAAGAGGAAAACTAATTCTAGCAACACACAAATTATTATCATTCCAGCATCAAATTTACAAATGTATTTATTTGTACATTTATACTGAATCTTTGAAACTTGGTATATATTTACCACTAGTAAACAACCCAACACAGACTAGTCCTATTTCAGGTGCTCACTAGCCACATTTGGCTGCTGACTCCTGTATTATAAAGCAGAGGTGAGAGTAGGCGTTACACTTTCCTTCACTGTTAATCCCTCGTGGCCATTCAACAGCTATTGATTGGAAATTGCACCAAATGAGAGAATCTCCAAAGGTAGTCACGGGACATTCAGTAATTTCTTTTTTTTAAATTTATTTTATTTTATAATCTTATTATAATCATTTAAATTATTCATAGCAATATATAATTGCAGTACTTTTATGTATCCTACACCTACTTATCAGATTGTGGCTTTCCTTTTCAGCATTTTTTTTCTGAGACAGAGTTTCTCTGTGTAATAGCCTTGGCTAACCTGGAACTCACTCTGTAGACTAAGCTGGATTCAAACTCACAAAAACTGCCTGACTCTGGCTCCCAAGTTCTGGGATTAAAGGTGTGTGCCACTATACCTGGCTCTTTTCAACTTCCTTAACAGTAGATCTTTGTGAGCATGTATTGATGATTTTTGATATCAACACTTTTTATTTATGTTTATATTTAACTAACATGTATCTACCTCTTGCTGTCAGGACATCTCGTGAAATGGGTCTTTTTTTTTTTTTTTAACTTAAGAGCTGCCGCATCCAGCACACCTTTAGGGATAGACTTGACTGGAGTAGTGAGGTAATCAAGAAAAGACATGAACACACATACACACACACACCAAAAAAATCTGGGTTGAGGTGGACTTCTCTCTCTGATGGAGAAACCACAGCACACAAGATGCTCAGTGTGTTTATTACACAGAATTTAACATGGGGTAGGGGTTATTGCATGCATCTTAAATAGGGGTGAGGTGGTTATATGCAGATAATTAAGAAGACAGGCTTTATGGTATGCTACTCAATCAAGGAGGCAGGTTTATCTAATGTCAATTTGAGCAGTCTCTGTACACAGTCTTCTGGCTTTAAATATCCAGATGAGGGGAGAATGTTGCCCTGGCATATTTCTGCACACACATCAATATTTACTCTTGGATCCCCAAAGAAGTCTTTGCCATCCTTTTGAGCCTCATCTAGGTAAGGCTTTGTCATTTCCAAGGGACTGAGGCATCGGAGTCCTTGATGTGGCCTGTACATGTCAATACTGCACATTCTATCAAGACTTCACACATTAAAGGCATGCTCTGCTCCCCACAGAGTGCCTAAAGATTTTTTTTACTTTGTTTTTGATCCATCTAAGCTCAATTTTTGTATAAATGATTTATTGCTTTTTCACATTGAAATTAGCTTATTTCTATCACCAATTTGTTGAAAGCATTCCTATTTTTGTTATACTGGTTTGTTAATGGTCTTGAAAACCAAATGTCATATACACATTTAAAAATATAAGTGAGATGCACTGTATGCTCTTGAACTCTCCATTCCATTCCATTAGTACCTATGCTTAGGCTTTGTCAGTAGTGTATTCTGTTCTTTACCCAAATTATTTAGTCAGTATGGAAGTAGGGTAGTGTGAGATCTCAAACTTGTTTTTGGTAACTACTTTGCAAAAGTCTAGATTCTTTGCATTTTGGATGAACATTTCATTTTTTCACGTCAATGACTAAAGTAAGATTTTGAGTTGCAATACCACGACTTTTAATTTGTAGAATAATTTTATGAAAATTGACACCTCAACAATACATAGACTTGCAATTTGCATAATTTCAGAAAAAAAATGGAATAACTATAGATGTAGCACCAAACCAAACATTCACACATGTTTAAGCATTATAGACATCAATCCCTCTCACCTTCTTCTGTTGCCATCAATGGCTTGGGTAGCCTCTTCTGGACTCAGTAGAATGTCTCTGTGTTTAGTACGTTTTTCGTTCATCTTTCCAAAAGACATAAAACTTGTCTGAGGTTATGCTATAAAATAAATCTGTTGGTATACAACAACTTCTCTTAAAATATAATGACAAAAAATACTGAAAAAATGGATTTAGTATATACTATGCATAAGCATGTAATATATAAATAGTAATTGTTAAAGAAATGTAGTAACTATATTAATATAATAAAGTTGACTTCAATTGTTACATGAAGAGAGGATTGCATCCAAAAGAGAGAAATCTATCAAAAAGAAACTGTATCTGGTATGATGGCTCTTGTGTAGCAGTTTCCTCCAAAACTGAAACTTTCTATCTGGCAGCAATGCTCCTTAAGACAGAAAGTAAACAAGTCAACATAGCTCCAGGAAGTTCCTGAAACTGACTAGAGTTATTTGACCCCTTCCTGAGAGAAAACAATAAAGACTGCGCTGAGTTACTCTCAGACAAGCCCAGCTGTAGAGACAAGTCCAACTGTAGAGAGACTCTCAGAGACTAGTCAGCCAGAAATTGTAGAAACCAGCCAAGCTGTATAGAAGAGATGTAAATCAGGTAAGCAACCTGAAAGGGACACTTTCCAATGAATTGAGCTGCCTGTAGGCTGTGTTGCACGCTCTAGGTTTCCAGGTTTTGTGAACTGTCGTCACCCAGCATGAACTTTGGTGCTGCTGCTCTCTTTCAATTATTTATGCTCCTGTAAGTGACCCCTCACCCATATTCTGTAAGTAACATCAATAAAACTCACTGGAACTTTGGTAATATCCTTATTTTGGTCTGTTGTAGGCTCCTTTCTGGAGTGAGTAGTCATGTGTGCGTCTCTCTCTCTCTCTCTCTCTCTCTCTCTCTCTCTCTCTCTCTCTCTCTGTGTGTGTGTGTGTGTGTGTGTGTGGTAAATCCCCAGGAAAAGCCTGCCACACAACTCTGGCACACACCTGTAACCTCAACACTTGGAAAGAAAAGACAGGTGGATGCCTTTGAGTTATAGGGCAGCCTGGTCTACATAGCAAGGTACAGAACAGCCAGCATCATATAAAGAGATGCTGTCTCAAGAAGAAAAAGAAAAGAAAAGAAAAAAAAAAGAATACCAACCTTAAACAGGTGTTTACAACAAACAAGAAAGAAGGAAATGTAAAAAAAAATAAATAAAAAACAATCATAAGGTTTAAAATCTTTAATTTAAAATCTTAAATAAGATTTACTTTATTTTATAATAAAAAAAGAGAAGCACAAATTTCACACACTGAAAGCAACCAAAATGATGGAGGTAAATTTGCAAAATCTACAGCTATAAATACAGACATAAATAACCCCTTTTCAATAATTTATAGAATGACTGGCCAGGGCACTGGAAAAAAGCACAGAACAGAATATCATCAATAAAAGACCTAATCAATATTCATAGAATTCTCTACGCAAAACCTCCAAAAAGCTTATATTTTTTTCAAATGCTCTTGGAAGAGTTGTCAGTAGGTCTTCTAGAACCTAGAGCAAAAGTCAATAAATTAGCAGAAACAATCGTACAATGCTCTCTGACTATAGTGGAATCACACTAGACATTAACGTGAAGGGCAGAGAACTCAAGAGGTGTGGGGACTAAAATCTCTACTTCGAAGTCTGTGAATCACAGAGTAAGTCTGATAAAACAGAAAAATAAATGGTTATGTAAATAAATAAATATTCTAAGTACTGGAATAAAAAATGGAATAGACTATGTGAACATTTAACATTAGGAATTGAAACATGATGACATAAAGAAACTACACACAAGTGAAAAGTTAAGAAATAGAAGCAACCCTTGAAGACAGACACAAGAATGAGTAGGAATGTGAGATGAAAGACAGACAGAATTGGAGGAGAGGGGAGTTAGAAGTAGTAAAGGGTTAGAGATGTATCAGTGTGACCAGTGTATGGGTTATATGGCCATTTATGGTTCTCTCAGTGTTCTTATTGTTAACAATGTAATTATTTAAGGTAATCCTGCTTCACTAAAGATTAAATAGAGAAAAAGAACAAAATACTTTGACTCTAATCTCATTTCTCTCCATTTTTAGAGTGCAGGGAATAGCACTGGGGTCTTATGTATGGTAAGCAACACCCTACCACTGAGTTAACTCCAAGATCTCCACCATTCTTATCCATTTCATCTCCAAATGTTGTTGATCTAGCCTCTGAAGACCTCAACATCTATGAACTCCACGTACTTGCTTTGTCTTCATTTGCCTTCAAACTATCTCCATACACATCCTTCTGCTCATAGTTCTCTTAATCTCAAAACAATTTCCTGAATTTTCTGAGCAGTTAAGAGAAGAAATAAATGTTAACGCAGCTCATTGTTAAAGTTCCAGCTCTATACCATATATGCCTTGCCTTATTACCATCCAATTCACTCAGCACAGCTAAGCCATTTCTGGTCTGAGGCTTGTGGGCATTTCTTGATTTATTTTGGTTTTGGTGTGTTAGCACAGATAGCCCCTTTTCTGACTCTGATGTGGTTGCTCATATCAGCCCTCACACTAGAATATCATTCACTCTTTAGTGTGGTTCTAGCTTCCTCTAGTGAGTGTGTTACAAGGCCAACATCTGTTCTTCTTCCCTACCTTTCTGGAGACTGGAAGGATCCATTTTCTTTCATCTGTTTGCAATGTGCCCTGCAGTTTATCACTAAATTAGTATACATTGGTAAAGTGGCATAGATAAATGTTGATTTATAACAATTCTATCTGGGGCCTACATATTATAAACACTAGAAATATTCTAATATTTTCCCCATTGATATATTTCCTTTTAAAAAATAGTTATAAAGATTTGCATTACTTGAGAAAACTAGTTATTTAAGAAATAAATAGTAATAGAGTTTATGTTCTTTGCCTCATTGTTTTTGAATAAAAGGCCCATGGAGCCAGATAAAGTGTTTTAAGTCTTAGATATCCTTCTGCTACTGCCACTGTGGATTCAGGTAAGATAAGTATCTCAAAATGTGTTTCCCCATGATACAAAATAGTAGTAATGCTGTTAATATGACACAGTTTTTGGGTTGCCTCAGAGCAAACCTAGGGTTTAGAACATGCTAAGCTAACATTAAACCGTTAAGCAACATCTTCAGTTCTTAATAAAGCTGTTTTGAAAGTTAAATGAAATCAGTTATTTATTACAAGTGCTCTTAAATCTTGAGAGTAAATAAAAAACTATAGAGCACAAAGTTATGAATATAACTATGACACAATAACACACACTGTACTTAACATATTAGTAGAAAGTCTAATTTTGCCAGCCCATGTAGCTTCTTAACCTAGTCCTCAGGTGTTAGTATGTTAGGAACACCCAGATTGAACCAGTGCTTTCTCACCTCTTTACATCTGTGACTTTGAGCTGGACCTGAGTTTACTGGACCTGAGCTTACAGGCCTTCTTGTTCTAAAGAACTTCCCAATCATATCTCACACTTGTGCCTCGGGAAGGATGATACTCAGAGGTACCCTGATACTCCAGTGGGGGCCTGGGATAGGCCCTGATAGGCATATGTGTTCTGAGGAAGTCCATACTCTTGCATACTCCTCTTTCTCCTTGAATAGCATCATTTCCATTTCATTTTTGTCCAAACAATGGAGATTAGATGCTAAACTCGTAGTAACTATGTGTCCCCTCTCAAATCAGAACTCATTGCTAGTTCTACCAAGTTCCACAAAGTGCTGAGTGGCATAACCTTTCACTAGTGTTTATAGGTTATCTATTGTCAAAATTGAACCAAGTTCCCTGCATGGAAAATTTGAAAGGAAAAATCTTTTGCTTTTTCCCAACATTTCCTCTTTAAAATATGTTTTCTTTTATGATACTGAATTTTGCCAAAAAATGTTTGTTATGTATGTGTTTGTATGTGAATTTATGTGTTTTGAGTATGGAGCAACACACCACATGGTGTATCTGGTAGTCAAAGGACCACCTCCAATATCAGTTTTCACTTTTCCTCTTGTTTAAGGAAGATCTCTGTGTTGCTTGCAATTGCAAACACCAGGAGAACTAACCCAGACATTTCTCAAAATTGCCTGGTGACCCCTGGTCTCCACCTCCCATCTCCCTGTGGGGATGCTGAGATTACAAATGTATGTCACCACATTTGGCTTTACATGTTCTAGAGATACAAAGACAAAACTTAGTGTGGTCACAGCCTGTGCTTTATTCACTGAATCATCTCCTGAGCTCAGGTTGGTTCTTCATGAGAGAACTTAATCAAATTATCTTCCTTTTAATGTTGCTGTGATAAAACACCCCGGCAAAGGCAATTTAAGAAAGGAAAGGTTTGCCGGGCGGTGGTGGCTCCCGCCTTTAATCCCAGCACTGGGGAGGCAGAGGCAGGCAGATCTCTGTGATTTCGAGGGTAGCCTGCTCTCCAAAGCGAGTTCCATGAAAGGCGCAAAGCTACACAGAGAAAGAAACCCTGTCTCGAAAAAACCAAAAAAAGAAAAAAAAAGAAAGAAAGGAAAGGTTTATTTCAGCTTACAACTTCAGGGTAGATTATATTATGACAGAAAGCACATGTACAGGAGCTTGAGGTTGCTGGTAACACTGACTCCACAATCAGGAGTCAGAATGATAAATGATGGTGCTCAGATCAGTTCATCCCTTTTAGACAGCCCGAGATCCCTGCCTAGAAGACTCTGCCACCCACTGTCTACATTTTTTCCAGTACTGCTTTCTTCTAAAATTCCTCAAAAATAGGAGCACTGCTTTCGGGATGCTGGCCCCCAAATAGCAAATGCTTCCACATTCGGCCACAGAACAGTTGGTCAGCTTTTATTACCACAATGGCTCTAGTTTTCTGTGCTGAATTTCGTCTTAGTTACTTTTCTTGTTGCTAGGATAAAATACACTTGCAAAAGCAACTTGAAAGAGGAAGGGATTCTCTTGACACATAGTTCCTTGTGATATGGTAGAGAAGTCTTAGTATGAAAAGATTGAGACACATCACAGCCACAATCAACAAGCAAAGATGAATGAATATTTGTGCTCAGCTGTCTTTTTCAAAATATTTTAATAACCACCTTTCAGGCAATATTTACTATACTTATCTCAATATTAGAATTTGAAAAACAGTTAGAAACATATCCTTAGTTTCAAATACTGACATCTGCTTTTGGGGGATTTGTTTGTTTCAATATTGTCTTCATATTCTTCTCTACTCATCCAGTCCTCTCCTTTTAGAAAACAAAAACATAATTTCTTTATTTATTCTTTGGGAATTTTACATCATGCACCCTAATTCCTAATTCTACTCACCTCCCAATCCCCCCATACATCCCCCACTTCCCTGCAGTGCCCCCCGAAGAAAACTAAAAAGAAAATAAAATCAAAAGAAAACAAAACAAGCAAGCAAGCAAACAAAAAAAGAAAAAACAAAACAAAACAACAACAACAAAAAACATCTTTGCATGACTTGGGGCGGCCAAAGAATATTCCAGAGGAGTTCCAGTGAGAATCCAGTGATGATGGTGTGCCAGAAACAAGAGGCCTTGACCATACCATTGACTCATTGCAATGACCATTTGCTAGTAAAGCTGATTGGACAGAAGGGTACACTGTGTGACACACCGAGGCCCCCAATGCCACCAGGATGAAAGAAGAGGTATTGGAGAGGTGGGAAAGGAAAAACAAAAAGATTTTCTTTTTGTTATATTCTTGGTTTTTTTTTTTTGTTGTTTACTTGCTTCATACATACATACATATAATTCCAGTCTAAGAAATAGTGCAACAAAAGACTGCAGATCTTCAAATTTTGATTAACCTAATCAAGATAATATCCAACATACTTTCTTAGAGACCCATTTCAAGACTTTTCTAGATCTCAAGTTCACAAGTAAAATCAATTTTTAGTATTGTTCATCTGATTCTTGCCTTGTACGTATTTCTGTCACATTGAAATTCACAAAATTAAGGATTTAGAAACTGGACTTGAGAAATAATGAGTTCTGTCCAAACTTAAGAGACTTAAATTTGGTGAAAAGAACCAAATTGGCCTCCTTTCTCTTCCCAGTGAGTTCCTAGTGATTGCAATTGAAGTGGGAAGACCACTTCTATTCTCCATCTTTGAGGTTGGAAGAGCCAACTTTAATCTGAACCACACCTTCTCCTGGCAGTCTATATAAAGGAGGTGGAAGGAGAAGTGTACTCTCTCTCTCTCTCTCTCTCTCTCTCTCTCTCTCTCTCTCTCTCTCTCTCTGTCTCTCTCTTTCTACCTGCATGCGTGTGTGTGTGTGTGTGTGTGTGTGTGTGTGTGTGTGTGTGTGTGTGTGTATTCTGTGAGTTCTGTTACTCCAGAGAACCCTGACTAATAAAGTAAGTGTGAAAAAAAATTGTTTCAAAACTACATGAATTTTTCATAGTTGTAGAATTGGCTAAATATAATTTTTCTTCTACAATATCTTATTTTCAGGAATTTTTAGAATGTCTTTGAACTAACATTTATAGCTTCACAATACTGAGGCCAAGTAAGACTGTTTAAAATTAAAATTTCCAATGTGGTGTCTTGAATAAGAATCACCCTATAGGCTCCTAGATTTGAATGCTTGGTCACTAGGGAGTGGCACTATTAGGTGGTGTGGCATTGTTAGAATAGGTGTGGCCTTGTTGGAGGAAGTGTATCACTGGAGGGGGGGGTGGGCTTAGGGGTTTCAAAAGCTGAAGCTATCCCTAGTAGCTTTCTCTCTTACTACTGCCTGCAGACGCAGGTATAGAACTCTTGGGTCCTTTTCCAATGCTGTGTATGTCCATATGCCACCATGCTTCCTGCCATGGTGATAATGGACCAAACCCCTGAAATTAAGTAAGCCTGAGTTAAATGTTTTCCTTTTGAAGAGTTACCATGGTCATGGTATCTCTTCACAGCAATAGAAACCCTAACACAGAAGAAGTTGGTACCAGGAATGGGGTACTGCAATGATAGGCCACCTCGTGCTGCTTGTTGGCAGAATGTGGACTTCAAGACTTTGGAATAGGGAAGCAGTTGAACTCTTTAAGCAGAGGTTAGTAGGTCATTCTAGTAGGAGCATGGAAGACAGTGGTGCCGAGGGCAGTGTAGATCATGATGACTTTACTCAAGAGATTTCAGAGAAGAAGTAAATGTCTTAGAGACTGTTTTGTGGTATTTTGGTGAAGAATGTGGCTATTTTTGCCCTTCTCCAAAAAAACCTGCCTGAGGCTAAATTTTGAAGAGTTATGAATTAATAGCATTGGCAGAGGAGATTTTGGGACAGGCTAATATGACTGTGTCAGTTGGTTATTTGTGGCCATGCTTATGTGAATCTATAATGAAAAGGAGCAAGCTGAGCAAGAAAAAAATACAAAATGTACAGAATAAGGAAAAGAGGATCACCAAGAAGTGTAAGAGAGCTAAATCCAGGACTCAAGAAAATATAAAGTTTAAAGAAAAGCTTCATTCTAAATGGAATAAAGGGAGTGGTGACCTCAGGGCACATCACCACCCAGCTAAGCTTACAACTTGTGAAAAGGGATTAAAGAAAAGCTTAGGACAGAGCATGATGGTGGGTGCCTTTAATCCCAGCACACAGGAGGCAGAGGCAGGAGGATCTCTCAGTCTGAGGCCAGCCTGGTTTACAAAGTTCCAGGACAACCAAACTTAGGTAGTGAGGAAAATCATCAAAAACAGAAAGCTGTTGAAAATGTATTTGAATGACGGGGGCATATTCCATCCCCAGCAAGCAGATGAACTTGGCAGCTTCAGCCATGTAGTTCTGGCCTTAGAGTCAAGGATACAAGAAGGGGGTTGTAGAATCACCCTCCCTAGCTAAGAAAAACTGCTGAGGCCAGGTTTTTGTCAGAGTGTTCCTGCATGAAGGCCATAGTGAAGCTGTGAAAGTGAACCCTGGATTTCACTGGAGACCCCAAGATGTTGGAGTTGCCAGAGTCATGGGATACCTCCCAAGGAGATCTGCTAACAGATGGACAAGTAACAGAAGAGAGAGAAATGATTTGAAGTCAACAAGGCTGAAAAGAGTTGGAGATCTGAAGAGTGCTTTGATATTAGGCAAGAAGATGGAGAACAGGAGTTTGTCCTACTGGTTTTAGGCTTTGGTTCAGGATTGCCTCCCTATGCATCCTTACCTTCCCTTTGAGTGGTAATATATATCCTGTGCCTTTGTATGTTGGAAGCATGTGGTCTGCCTTTTTTATTTGATTTACGGGGAGTTAGAGTTAAGCTATTTCCACGAGTCTCAGAAGAGAGTTTGAAGTTTTAAACAGTGTTGAGACTGTTTTAGACAATGGGGAGTTTTGAAGTTAGACTGAATGGATTTTTGCAGTATGATATGATTATAAACCTCATGACTAGGGAGTGGAATATGGTGGATTGAATAGGAATGGCCCCCATAGGCTCATAGATTTGAATGCTTGGTCACCAGGGAGTGGCACTATTAGCAGGGGGTTGGCCTTATTGGAGTAGATGTGGCCTTATTGGCAGAAGTGTATCACTGGGGATAGTCTTTGAGGTTTCTTTATTATTATTATTATTATTATTATTATTATTATTAATTTTTTTTTCATTCATTTTATACACCAATCAAAGATGCCCCTCTTCCCTCCTCCAGCCCCCCAGACTCCCCCTCCCAACCTACCCCTTTATCCCACAAAAGCCCAAACCAGGTCCCGTGGCTTTCTCTCTTCCTCCTGCCTGTGGGTCTGGACATAGAACTCTCAGCTCCTTCTTCCACAGCATGTCTGCCTGCCAGCCGCCATGCTTCCTACCATGCTCATAATGGACTAAACCTTTGAAACTGTAAGCAAGTCTCAGTTAAATATTTCTGTTATAAGAGCTGTCATGATCCTGGTGTCTCTTCACAGCAATAGAGCATTGACTAAGACAACCAATAAAACTAAAACATGTCTGTACCTTTTAACATCCTTCACATCCTAAAATGTACCTTTGAACATCTGAAAAAAAATCAAACAAAAGGTTATCAGCGAAAACTGCTCAGCTGCTTTGCAGTTTGAATCTTTTAATGAGTTCACAAGGGTGTCTTCAGATTTCACACCTGAAATAAAATCATGAAGGACAAGGATGAAGTATGTACAAAATCCCATCCCTGAATTCAAACTTTAATTTGAAATATTTATTACAAAAGGGTATGTCGTCTGTTTAAAAACAATACAGGGGCGTATTTTAAAGTTATTCATTCTTCCTCTTCCTAATTCTCATGAGAAACAGTCTTGCATTATTTAAGTTAACTGTCATGGAGATTTACATGTCCACATCATTTTGTAAACATAATATTATGAAAATGGTTTCGAAGTAGAAAATCTTTCACAGCCTGAAAATGTCTTAAAGGAGATGGATTTAATATCCTCTTTTCATTCCAGAGAGGTAGACATTCCTTTTATGTGAAATGACAACAAACTCAATGTAAATTTACAAAATAACAAGATACAATATTTTTGAGGATTACTAATATATTACTTAAACTGGCTTCTTAGAGAGTACTTGGAACATAATAAAAGAGGGATTTATTTTTCATGTTGAACATAAAGCCATCAGGAGTTTGGAATTCACAACAAAATGGAGCATTTAGCAGTGTGTTTCTCGGGGGTGTGCCTGCGCTGCTTCTCTGCATCCTTCTCAAGATGCATCTCACCTGCTTGTGTTGCTGAATTTAAAGTAAGCGTAACTTTTTTTTCTAGAATTTCTGTTTTCTTATTTGTTTTCAGAGTAAAAGGTCCAAATAAATAGACTGCTGCTGCATGTCTCATGTTCTGTGTCCCACTGTTTCAGGCAAGATGTTTCTTCCTCTATATCAGTTTGACTGTGGTGAGCATTCATATTCAGCCTCTGAGGTTTATTTGGTCCTCTGTTTCTTCCTGAAAATAATGTTTCCATCTCCTAAAGGTATCTGTCTCTCCATATTCCTCAACATTGCCGGTAGACAAGTTATTCAGTACTTGGTTACATCTGGTTTCTTGCTATTAATAATCAAATCTTCTGAAATGGTCACTTTTATCTGTAAATGTACAAATATCTGAATATGGTAAATCATAAATTCCTGATACCTCATTCAAACACATGGCATAAAATGAGATCAAGAGATCATTTAATTAAAAGGACAATATAAGATGCTGGCATTTATCATTTTGTTTTTGTTGTTGTTGTATTTTGTTGTGGTTGTTGTTTTTAGAGACGGGGTTTCTCTGTTTAGTTTTGGTGCCTGTCCTGGATCTTGTATACTCATAGAGTTCCACTTGGCTCTGCCTCCTGAGTGCTGGTGTTAAAGGCGTGCACCTCCACTGCCTGGCTATGCATTTATCTTTTTATCAGGAAGAAAATCTTCCTTTATATAGTTGTATATATTAATATTACAACATGGTGCTTTGGCTTATAGTAAAAATAATAGATTAGCCATATCAAAAATATGCATGTCAACTCGTGGTATTACAGTTCTTTTCTTTCATTCATGAGTACACAAGATATTCTCCTTTTATCAAATTACCATTATTCCATATAGTGTGGCTGACCCTGGTCTCATGTCTTGTAGCTTACTGTTATTTTATGTCCTCTGCATTTGTCTTATTCCTGCTCTGCCCCAACCCTGTACCCTGGAATTCACATTCTCCTTTCCATTAGTATTGTACAGTAGGTTTGTTTTGTACACAGCATATTTCATTTACTGTAATGTACTCTTATTGCATCCCTGTTGTTTCAAATGGCAGGACGTCAGCTTTGTAAGCTGGAAAACAACTTTTATTAAGTATGGAAAAATTTAAAAATACATAAGAACTTTTAAAAATATTTTTATTTTATAATTAATTTAATTTTACTTATCAGTCATGGATTCCCCCATCCTCCCTCTTTCCACCCCCAAGCCTTCCCTCCCATCCCACCTCCCATTCCCACCTCCTCTAAGGCAAGGTCTCCCCTGGGGAGTCAGCCCAGCCTGTAGATTCAGTTGAGGCAGGTCTAGTCCCCTCCTCCCTGCACTAAGGCTGAGCAAAGTGTCTCATCATAGGCCCTAGGTTCCAAAAAGCCAGCTCAGGCACTAAGGACAGGTCCCAGCCCCACTGCCTGGGGGCTTCCTAAACAGTTCAAGCTCATCAACTGTCTCGCTTAACCAGAGGGCCTGGTCCAGTTCCATGGGGGATCCTCAGTCATTGGTTCACAGTTCATGTGTTTCTGATAGTTTGACTATTTGTCCCTGTGCTTTTTCCGTCATGGTCTCAAAGAATTTCACTGCATATTCCATGATGAGATTCCCACCCCTTTTATTTTGTTAAATTTTATTTTGTTTTATTCTGGGGGTAAGGATATGGGGAAGGTTAGGAAGCATGATGCAAAAAACACAAAGAATAAATAAAAGAAAAGTTAAAAAAATCATTTCCAAAGAAAATATTATAGTTAACCTGTGCAAACTAAAGTACTATTTGGACAATTTCTGCAAAAAAAAGTTACAAATGATATAAATATAAATAAATAAAAGAGTTAAATATTTTGGATAAGAATTATTCTCATATATATATGTATATGTATAGAATAGACACATTTTTCACTAAAAATAAAAATATAAGGAATAAAACCATAGAAACTTAAAGACAAGTCACAGAAGGTTTGAATGAATTATGCAAGTTTTACCGAGAATGGGACATGATATATTTAATGATTAGAGTTTATAAATATTTCCAAGGTTATAAAGATTTAACTATGCTTTTAAAAATATCTGACTTAAAATGTTTCTTTAATTACTTGTATCTTTGTTAACTTTGTCAGGCTTTAAGCACTTGGGGAAACTGAGTCACAGCAATAGTTGAGATAATGACTAATTGTACACATTTTTATTCTTATTAGTGTTCCCTTAGAAAAACAAATCAGAATGTTCTCTCCTGTAATTATATTACTTATGATATTACTTGATAATTTCAAATGTTGCCATTCATGGAAATATCACTTTAGATATGAGGATTTACAAGTTTAAAAAAAATGTGACAGCTTTGAGAAAAATAAATACTAAAAAGGAGTAAACATACTCTTTGCCTTTTGTATGTAATAGAATTGCCTTTAATCCTAGCACTCAGGAAGCAGAGCCAGGCGGATCTCTGTGAGTTCCAGGCCAGCCTGGGCTACCAAGTGAGTTCCAAAAAAGGCGCAAAGCTACACAAAGAAACCCTGTCTCAAAAAACAAACAAACAAACAAACAAAAAAAAACCCTAAAAACTACAAAAAAAGAAATAACTTCTAAAACAAAGAATTTCTTTAGATGCATTAGCAGTCCAGCTTATGGCTTGTAAAATATTTTCCAAATTGAAGAACATCCTGTATTTGAACTATGTAAAACAAAAACAATTTTTGTACAATTGTCTTTCCAGGCTCTTCCTATGATGTTTAGCATCAAAAGGTATAAAGTTAATTGGGAGGAACTTTTGTCTGGAGGCATAGGATATATATATATATATATATATATATATATATATATATATATATAAATTTTCTTTATTTCTTGATTTTCAACAGATACAACCTCATAATAGTATTGCCAATTGCATAGGTGTTGTACCAAATTAACAGATGTGATTCTAAAGGAAAATGTTTGAGAATCACATTACTTAACCTAATAAGTGAAATATTTCATTTTAAAAAGAGTAAAAAAACCTCAGGGGTTCATGAAAAGTGAAAGAGAAAATAAATTGTGTCTTACAGTAAAATATTATTTGGCCGTAACTAGGAATGACATAATAGTATGCAGTGCTAGGTGGATAACCCTGATACACAAACCACACAAAGACTCAATTAAAAAAAAGAGAGTAACAGACCAATCTCCCTCATGACCATAGATGCAAAAATACTCAATAAAGAATTTGCAAACTAAATCCAAGAACACATCAAAAAGATCATCCACCACGATCAGTTGTACTTTATCCCAGAGATGCAGGGATGGTTCAACATACAAAAATCTGTCAATGTAGTCCACCATATAAACAAACTGAAAGAAAAAAAAAACACATGATCATCTCATTAGAGCCTGAAAAAGCCTTTGACAAGAGCCAACACCCCTTCATAATAAAAGTCTTGGAGCTATCAGGGTTACAAGGGACACACCTAAACATAACGAAAGCAATATACAGCAAGCTGATTGCCAACATCAAATGAAATGGAGAGAAACCCAAATCAATTCCACTAAAATCAGGAATAAGAAAAGGCTGTCCATTCTCTCTATATCTATTTAATATAGTACTTAAAGTTCTACCTAGACTCTGTGATTCCATCTTATACCTGTCAAAATGGCTAAGATCAAAACCATAGTGACAGCTCATGCTGGAGAAGGTTTGGAACAAGGAGAATACCCCTTCATTGCTGGTGAGAGTGCAAACTTGTATAGCCATTTTAAGAATCAATGTCGATTTCTCCAAAAACTGGGTATCAATCTACCACAATACCTAGCTATACTACTCTTGCATATATACCCCAAAGGTGCTCAATCATATCACAAGAGTACATGCTCAACTATGTTCATAGCAGCTTTATTCGTAATAGCCAGAACACAACAACAACCTAGATATCCCTCACCAGAAGAATGGATTAAAAAAAAGTGGTACATTTACAGAATAGAGTATTACTCAGCTGTTAAAAACAATGACATTAGGAAATTTGAAGGCAAATGGATGGAACTAGAAAAAAATGATCCTGGGTGAGGTAACCCAGACCTAGAAAGACAACCATCGTATGTACTCACTTATAAGTGGATATTAACTGTAAAGTAAAAGATGACCAAGCTACAATCCACAAACCCAGTAGGTAACAAGGGACAAGGTTTGCAAGAGAGGATATCCATCTCTCCCTGATAGGGGGAAATAGAAGAGGTTTCATGAGTGGACTGCAGGTGGGAGGGGATGGGAACATGAGGAATCAGGTGAGGGTGGGGTTGGGGAGAGAGAACTGAAAAAGCCAACTGGATAAAGGGTCATTTCAGGGTCAGGTAGAAACCTGGTGCAAGGGAAACTCCCAGGAATCTACAACGATGACCCCAGTTAAGACTCCTAGCAAAAGGGGATACAAAGCCTGAACTGGCCATCTCCTATGACCAGGCAAAGCTACCAGTGGAGGGATTGGGACATCAACCCAGCCACATAAACTTTGATCTACAGTGTCTCAGGCCTGAGGTAAGGGTGAGGCAGAGATTGTGGGAGTGGCCAACCAATGACTGGTCCAGCCTGAGATCTATGCTGAGAGAGTGAGCCTGGAGTGCCACAACCCACAGGCTGGATGGCCCAGACATCTAGGATAGAACCAAACATGACTGGAGAAAAAAATGTCAGTGTAATGATGCCTAAGGATATTCTACTATATTCATAGATTGGGGCCTAGCTCAATAGTCATCAGAGAGTTTTTATCCAGCAACTGGGGGAAACAGATGCAGGGACCCATAGTCAAACATTAGGCAGAGCTCAGGGAATCTTGCTGAAGAGAGGGAGAAAGGATTGTAGGAGTCAGAGGGGTGAAGGACATCACAAGAAAACCCCCAGTAACAACTAACCTGGGTTCATAGGGGCTCACAGAGACTGAGCCAACAACCAGGGAACCTGCATGGGACTGACCTAGGTCTCCTGCATATATGTGACAGTTGTGCAGCTTGGTCTACTTGTGAGACTCCTAACAACATAGCAGGTGCACTCTGACTCTTGCTGGCTTTTGGAATCCAATTTCTCATACTGGGTTGCCTTGCCCAGCCTTAATATAAGGCGAGGTGCTTAGTCTTACTTCAACATGATATGCCATGTTTTGTTGATATTCATGGGAGATCTGCTCTTTTCTGAATAGAAAAGGAGGAGGAGAGGATGGGGGAAGAGGCAGAGAAGTGATGGGGAGAGGACTGGGAGGAGAGGAGGAAGGGAAAA
The DNA here is from genome assembly GCA_902168405.1 of Peromyscus aztecus. Taxonomy (NCBI): domain Eukaryota; kingdom Metazoa; phylum Chordata; class Mammalia; order Rodentia; family Cricetidae; genus Peromyscus; species Peromyscus aztecus. Next base: position 18,992 of record CABHPQ010169251.1, read on the forward strand.
CTGAGGTTGGGATGTAAGATAAACTAACAATAATAACAACAATAATAGTAATAAATTAGTCACAGGTTATATATACAATGTTAGAACTATTTAAACAGCAGATTTTCCCTGAGCTTTTCTTATTCACCATATTTCATAACGATAAAGCAATAAATAATCTTAGAAATGTGATGTATGTGTATTGTCTAATTTATAACACACTATCCACTTTCTTTGAAATTAGCATGTTTGGGTTTAAAAATTATAACAATAAAATGTATCATGATTTTAATAAAAGGTAAAGAATTGCACACATGCACTTTGTATTATACATTAATAAAATATTTTGGTCAAATTTACCTCTATTCCTTCCCCTGTAATTCCTATCCTATCCCATCCTACCACTTTCCCCTCCAATCCCTCACTTAGCGCTGCCTGTGTGCAAGGGTGTAGACCCACCTGGTGGAGCAAAAGTAGCTTGGTTGCTTCTCAGGGGCTACATGAAGAAAACTGACTTTTCTTCCCCAGAACCCAGACACCAATTGCCCATAGTGTCTCAGCTAGAGTTGGGCTTTATAAATGTTTTTCCTGTCCATGCTGGGATTTTGACTAGCTTGATTTATTTATTTGTTATCTTTTTTTTTTTTGCAGGTCTTGTGCATGCAACCACAGCCACCAAAAGATCTTGTGTCCACGAGCAATGCCATGTTTCAAGAATTATGTTTTGTTACAAATGCTCATTACCCTTGGGTTTTACAGTCTTTCCAACTCTTCTGTAATGATACCCGAGCTTCGAGTGAGGAGTGTGATGCAGATGTCCCCTTTAGAGCTGAACAACCTACAGTCTCTTATTCTTTGTGTGATGAGCAGCTGTGGGTCTCTATATTGATCTCATCTATCTACTACAAAAGGGAGCTTCTTTGATGCGAGTTGATAGACGTACTAATCTGCAGGTGTAAAGTTAATAAATTATGGAGAAGTTCAATACTACTGTTCCTTCCTTTTCAATTTAAAAACACATATGTAAAGATTCAAAGGCAATAAATTCATATGAGAGAGAAACTCAGTTTGTCTTTCTGGGCAGGATTTATCTCACTCACTATTGCTGTTTATAAAAGAAATGTATCTGAGCAAGCCATGGGGAGCAATATAGGAAGTTACAGTTTGAGGCAATACAGTGTCAACCAAGAGGTAAGAGAAGTGATATGGCAGAAGGGGTAGACTGTCTATAGGGTCGGAAAGTACAGAGCCTGGCTGATGGGCAAAGAAGAGAGGCTACAGTGTATCTGGGGTCGGTCCTACAGGATAGGAAGGAGCAAGATGTACCTGGCAGTACAGAAAATGGAAGTGCCATAGGAGGCTGCTTGGTATTTGGAGTGAGAAGGAACAGATCGGGCTAGAAATGTGCAGAATGAGAGACCCACAAAAACCCAGCAGGCCTATGGGATGGGAAGGAGGGTCCCGGCCTGCAAGATTGGGGGTAGAGTATGGGAAGAACTTGGAGAGCCTGTGAGATAGGAAAGATCAAGTCTACAAAGCTATGGCAGACAAGTAGGCAAGACAAGTCCCACAGGAACCCAGCAGGCCTATGAAATGGGAAGGAGGCTGGAGGAACCTGGCTGGAGGCACCAGGAAAGCAAGTCTAGGAAGAGCCAAGATGACGCATGAAGTGGAAAGGAACAGACTTATCTGGTTGCACTAGAGAGGAAGATGCTTTGGAAGTTCCGCACAGCTTGACAGGTTAGGAAGAAGCACCCTGTTTATTGGTGCAAGTAAATGGAGTTCCACAAGATCAGGATGGGACCTGAGTGGCCATGTGGGAGAGTGAAGTCCCTCATAAGCCAAACAGGCCTATGGGAAGTAAAGGGTGTACCTAGTCTGGAGATGTGAGGAAAAGAAGTCCCAGAAGATCTGAGTAGAAATTTGGAATGGGACATAGTTGCAAGATACTCTTTTTTTTTTAATGCTAAATATGAGTCTATAATGTCACAATTTCTTTCTCCAGTCACCTGCTTCACTATACTGTGGTTTGATTGTGTGATTTACTTTAGCAATGACAGCTAAATTAAGTTGACATGTGCCATGTCTGAGCAGAAGTTTTAAATATTGTTAAATGATTTGGTGCAAGCCTACTTGTCTCTTCTGTTGAGGGGAGTAACATGTTCCCCCAAAGGACTGTTGTTGCAGGTTGGATCATATACTGTACTACGGTATTGGGGAAGAGATATAACAACACAAAACTGACTAATGGTAACAGTAACTTGATAAATCCAATTAATATATGTTTTTAAAATGAAGTCAGCTACTCACCTTCAAACAAATTCTAAAAAGAATAATATTCTATATTCTATGTACAGACCCAAGAGTTTGTTCCTGAAGCTCACTCCAGTACATCCATTCTCTGCCTTTCACACCTGAATGAGCCAAGACACAGTGTAAAAGCACAACTTATCTTTCAGTAACAAGTTCACATTTCAAAACCATTTCCACTTGCACAAGCTATAATCCAAGTTGTGGCAGCAATGCACTGTCTACTTTCTGTATCACATTCAAGCCATAGATTCTTTAAAATACAGAACAAACTATTTCAAAATAAAAAGTTCAGAGATGACTAACTAATAATAGTTTATGATCTCTTGAAGGTGATATAAAAAGTCAAAACGAAGCAATATTGACAATGTTTATTTTACTCCACTGTGTATTTGTTAAGGCTTTCTGTCACTTTTTATACAGAGAAGTTCAAAGAGCTTTTTCTGAGACGCATTTAGGAATTACAAAGTCTTATGATGCATTGTAAAGTGGTAATTGAAAAAGTCCAAATGGGTACTTTAAAATTACTACTTTTTCATATTCTACACTGGCAATAAAATATCCAAGACCATGACTGGTTCCTCAGCATCAAAGACTGCTGTGAGATTCAGGATGGAGGATTAGCTGCTGTGTTCGTGTTAATGTGGCTCAGGAAGGGCAGATGCTAGCATATCAGTGTTAAACCTCACTAACCTTTCATAAGTATCATATTATGGAATGAAATAGTTAATTCAATATTATAAACTTATATATATATATATATATATATATATATATATATATATATATTCTTGACTCCAGGCACAGCCTAGCCACCACAGTGCCCTATAAGGTAGGCTTCTTCAAAGTATGCAAGTGAGTGACATATGGTATATGAAGATATTTTGTTCCTGAACTTCATGCATTTAGTAGATGTTTCATAGATATTTATTTCTAATTTTATTTTTGGTATTCCAACATAACTATTTCAGTTTCCCATATAGTCTTTGCATATACTTTTTTTCTCTTGCCTAGGTTTATTTTATTTCCAGTTTAAAAATCATTTGATGCTGAAATTTAAAGACTAATTTTCACATTTCAGGAATGTTCCCATTCCTCAAGACTAGGTAGGTGTTCTGATGGTATTCTCTTAAATTATATTTATTCTTAGGCTCTTTCCCTTATTTATCCTTATATATCATTAAACTTATGAGATTCTATTATATTACAATGACAAAAACCTTATAAAAAGGACCTTCCATTGCATCTAGGAGTGTGTCATCATTGCTAAATGCCAATAGATAACTCAATCAATGAGTGTTTAAAAATCAATGTTTTTTTAATATGGACAAAACTCTGGATAGAAAAAAAGGAGCACTTCTTTAATTTATTATGGCAGTATTGTTTAATAAATATATTATTTAAATTCCTATTTTATTATTATTAGAAGTATTATATTATTAGATAATTTTTCATATAGCCTATGTTTTTTTTATATTTTACCATATTTATTTATTTCAATTCTGCAGATCCAACCCTTGGATGTATACAAGCAGATGAGAGCCCTTCTGTGGCACTACTGCCCGGTTCTTGTTCAACATTTGTTGTTGCTGTTCTCTTACATATTACATCCCAACTGCAGTTCCCCCACTCCCATCCCCTCCTCCTCCATTTCTCTTCAGAAAAGGACAGTCTTCCCAGGGATATCAACCAAACATGACATATTAAGTTGCTTTGAGATTAGGCACCTCCCCTCATATTAAGGCTGGAAAAACAAACTGATAGGGGTAATAGGGTCACAAAAGCAGGCAAAAGAGTCCCACCATTAGAAGTTCCACAAGAAGACCAAGCAACACAACCATAACATATATGCAGAGGGCTTAGGTCAGTCCCATTCAGGCTCTGTTTGTGATTGTTTCTTCAGTCTCTGTGAGCCCCATGAACTCTGGTTAGTTGATTCTGTGGGTTTTCTTGTGGTGTCCTTTATTCTTCTGGCTCCTACAATCCTCCCTCCCCCTTTTCTGAAGGATTCACTGAGCTCCACCTAACATTTGGCTGTGAGTCTTTGCATCTGTTTCCATCAGTTTCTGGATGGAGGAGCTCTGATGATGATTATGCTTGGCTCCTAAGTTCCTGTCTATGAGTATAGCAGAATATCATTAGGTATCATTTCATTTACTTTTTTTTTCTGGACGTATTTGGTTTTATCATAGGCCTCTGGGCTCTCTGGCCTCAGTTCCATATTCCTAATGGGAATAGGATGTTGAATTCAAGGCCATTAAATGATTTTGAAGTTTCAGTTGAAATAAATTGTACCTAAGGAAAGTTAATGTAAATCTTTGCATGTCAACTACTTCTGGGTTGATCTATTCCAATGAATAGTCATGAGCATGTGGTGATATTTTATTTTGCTGAAATGTAGTGATATTTTATTTGTATGTTAATAAATAAAGCTTGCCTGAAGATTGGGGAAAAGGCTAGCCATTTGAGGTAAAGGCAGCACATGCCCTTAATCCCTTAGAAGGCAGGATCTCTCTGTGTGTTCAAGGCCACACTAGGGAACAGAGCTAAGCATGGTGACACACACCTTTAATCCCAGTATCAACCATAGAGAACTGGAGGTCTGTGCAGACAGACAGTGGGTCATCCTTGTGGATACCTGGGAACATCCATAGCACTCTGTTTCTCCCTATTCCAGCTTGAAACTCCCATTCCCCTTTGTTCTCATCCCCCATCCCTTGCCCTCCATTACCCCCCATCACTCCCACTTTGCTCATGTAGGTCTCATCTATTTCTCCTTTGCTGGGCCATCCATGCTACCCTCCTAGGGTCCTCTTTGCTAGCTACTCTCCCTGGAGTTGTGGGTTGCAGTCTGGTTATCCTATGCTTTACATCTACCACTTATGAGTGAGTACATACCATGTTTGTCCTTCTGAGTCTGGGTTACCTCATTTAGGATGATATTTTCTAGTTCTATGCATTTGCCTGCAAATTTCATGATACCATTGTTTTTTTCCTGTTGAATAGTACTCCATTGTGTTTATGTGCCACATTTTCTTTATCCATTCTTTGGTTGAGGGGCATCTAGGTTGTTTCCATGTTCTGGTTATTATGAATAATGCTGCTATGAACATAGTTGAGCATGTGTCCTTGTGGTATGATGGAGCATTTCTTGGGTATATGCCCAAGAGTGGTATAGCTGGGCCTTGAGGTAAATTGATTTCCAATTTTCTAAGGAACCATCATAGTGATTTCCAGAGTGGCTATACAAGTTTGCACTCCCACCAGCAGTGGAAGAGTGTTCCCTTTGCTCTATATTCTCTCCAACACAAACTGTCACCAGTGTTTGTGATCTTAGCCATTCTGACAGGTGTAAGATGGTATCTCAGACTCATTGTGATTTGCATTTCCATGATGACTAAGGATGTTGAGCAATTCCTTAAATGTCTTTTAGCCATTTGAGATTCTTCCATTGAGAATTCTGTTTAGTTCTTTAGCTCATTTTTAAATTGTATTGTTCAATATTTTGATGTCTAGTTTCTTGAATTTTTTATATATTTTAGAGATCAGTCCTCTGTCAGATGTGGGGTTGGTGAAGATCTTTTCCCATTCTGTAGGCTGTTGTTTTGTCTTATTGACTGTATCCCTTGCCCTACAAAAGCTTCTCAGTTTTAGGAGTTCCCATTTATTAATTGTTTCTCTCAGTGTCTGTGCTACTGGTGTTATATTTAGGAAGCGGTCTCCTGTACCAATGCATTCAAGAGTACTCCCTACTTTCCCTTCTATCAGGCTCAGTGTAACTGGATTTATGTTGAGGTCTTTGATCCGCTTGGACTTGAGCTTTGTAGTTTTGTGCATGGTGACAGATATGGATCTATTTGCATTCTTCTACATGTTGACATCCAGTTATGCCAGCACCATTTGTTTAAGATGCTTTCTTTTTTCCATTGTATATTTTTGGCTTCTTTGTCAAAAAATCAGGTGTTCATAGGTGTGATGATTAATGTGAGAGTCTTCAATTTGATTCCATTGGTCCACATGTCAGTTTTTATGCCAGTATCAAGCTGTTTTTATTACTGTAGCTCTATAGTATAGAGCTTGAGGTCAGGGATCGTGATGCCTCCAGAGGTTGCTTTATTATACAGGATTTTTTTTTTCAGCTATCCTAGGTTTTTTGTTTTTCCATATAAAGCTAAGTATTGTTCTTTCCAAGTCTGTGAAGAATTGTGTAGGGATTTTGATGGGGATTGCATTGAATCTGTATATTGCTTTTGGTAAGATTGTCATTTTCACTATGTTAATCCTACCTATCCATGAGCATGGGAGATCTTTCCATTTTCTGATATTCTTCAATTTCTTTCTTCAGAGACTTAAAGTTCTTGCTGTACAGGTCCTTCACTTGCTTAGTTAGAATTACCCCAGTTATTTTATATTATTTGTGGCTATTGTAATGGGTGATATTTCTCTGATTTCTTTCTCAGTCCACTTATCATTTGTATATAGAAGGGCTACTGATTTTTTTTTGAGTTAATCTTGTATCCTGCTGCATTACTGAAGTGGTTTATCAGCTGTAGGAGTTCCCTGGTAGAATTTTGGGGGTCACTTAGGTATACTATCATATCATCTGCAAATATTGAAAGTTTAACTTCTTTCTTTCCCATTTCTATCCCTTTGATCTCCTTTTGTTGTCTCATTATTCTAGCTATAACTTCAAGCACTATATTGAATAAATAAGGGGAGAGTGGACAGCCTTGTCTTGTTCCTGATTTTAGTGGAATCATTTTGAGTTTCTGTCAATTTAATTTGATATTGACTGTCAGCTTGCTGTAAATTGTCTTCATTATGTTTAGGTATGTTCCTTGTATTCCTGATCTCTCTAGGACCTTTATCATGAAGGGGTGTTGGATTTTGTCAAAGGCTTTTCAGCATCTAATGAAATGATGATGTTTTTTTTTTCTTTCAGTTTGTTTATATGGTGTATTACATTGACAGATTTTCATATGGTGAACCATCCTTGCATCCCTGGGATGAAGCCTACTTGGTCTGTTGTATAATTTTTTTATCATATTCTGGGAAAGTTTTGTTAATTAATTTATGACTGAGTATTGCCCAAATTCCCAGACAAATGTACATCTTTTATCATTTAGCAGTGAGCTTCAGACCATAAGTTGAGATTCACTCAATCTATATTCTATAGTTTCACTGTCAGTTCTAATTTTTAAAATTTTGAGGCGCTATCCTGGTGCAGTCTACATGTCCACCTACCAGATGTCAGAATGCCACCCGTGTCATCATCTCTCCTATAATCTCTGCTCCAATCCTTTGCTCTGCTATTTGGCATCATTTTCTCTGTACATATCAGGGCTGAGTCTTAAACTTTATGCATAGTTTCAAATGACTTGATTCCCTAGCTCTCTAATTTTCTCATCTACTCTAGCTATCAGGACACTGATTTTTAGGTGTTTTGATTAGAAAGTTGGAGTTAGGTCTTCCTGAGCTCTTGCAGAATTTCTGTAGCTAGGTTTGGTTCTAGGAAGTGATGAAATAAAAGAGAGAACATATCAAGGAGCTTCTATTATATGTACCCTCTGACCACATGGCCAACCCTAACTCTCCCTTGTCAGAAACAGTCATGAGAATCATTGTTGTCATGGCACTCACTGCCATTTCTTAGCTGCCACAGTACAGCTTCCTGTATGAAGCCTCCTTTGCTCTAGTGCCAAGAGAAAAAAAATATGAAGAAAAACAAGAGTTCCTAGCTATGGTCATTCATCCCTCAGGGGTGGTTTTCTACATCCTCCAGCCACGGTGATTTTCTCTTGGAGACTCTCCTGTTGCTACATACCTCAGCGTTCTCTCCAGGGTCTTCAGCTGTATTTTATGAGAGAGTCTACTTCCTCTTCCTTCCTCTGGTGGAAATGTTGGGCTACGTAATTTTAATGCCAAAGGGAGCATTCTTACTGTGCTCCTAGATCACCTAGTAGGATGTCAATAAAGATGCTTCACCTAGTAGGATGGTTTTTCAGATCTCAATGTCATAAATAGTGAGGGAGGTGAGGGAGTATGGTTATGGAGCTGTGGGGGTTTTTCTCCCTTTGAAATTGTAGAATAGTGCAGTAACTACAGTAGAAGGAATAGTGAGGTCACTTTTAATATCTACTTTGTGTTCTTTGTCTAGTTGATATTCAAGAAGCATGTTTTATACCATAATCAGCAAGCTTTCTGTTTGGATGTTGTATTCATGTCAATTATAACTTCACCATATTTGTCTACTTTCAATTTTCTTATGGCTCACACCACCTTATTTAGATTTTATTTTAAAATATTATATCATAGCTGTTTATGTAGGTAACCTTAGTCCTCTCTGGGAAATAAGATGTAAATGAGCTTATGTTTATTAAAACTACATTTTATACTATAGCCAAGATGTCCATTCACATGATTGGAGTTGAAAATACATGAATACATTAAAACCAGTTTTTAGAGAAAGGAATCTAAATGGGAAACAAGAGAGGGTAATGGAATCTGTGCATCACAGAAACAGGAGGGTGACTATTGGAGGGATCTAAAGGACTGGCAAAAGAGGGAAGGACACAGGAAAGGGAAGTAGAGCAATGATATAAGCCATGAGATATGAGATGCATGTGTGAAATTATCACAATGAAACATATGCTAATCAAACATTTAATAAAAAACTAATTAATATTCTGAATTTTATTAATTTAGTTCACATCAAATCATTTTCTATCTACTCTTGTAATAGAAACCATTATTAACAGATTATGAAAAGTAATTTTTAAAATAAATCCATTTAGACAATGTTTAAAAGACCTGCAAACATAAAATTCTGAAGCTCATCATAAGCTGTGACTTAAAAATAAACTCCTGGTGCTCACATGTGAGTGGTGAGGAACTGAGATGCAAAGAACCTTAAAACCCAACTTGCAATGAATTTAATTCGAGTTAATATATATTAAAACCATACATTTATTTCACAAAAAGACTTCCTATCAGTCTTAGCCACTGTCCTTCAATTCATGTTTCTCCTCACCCCGTATCCCATCTCTTCCTTGTGTGATATATAGATACATGTTTGTATAAACACTTATTTTATAGTGACACTGAATTAATATGCATAAAAACTTGCCTTTCATATGTTGAAACCAGGAAAGAACTGAGGTCTTTCTGAAAATGGCCACCTATAGCTTCTACAGCAGCAGTGTCCATGTTTTAGTTTTAAGCGTGCTCCCATGCGTTTTACTCTAAAACCTTTTGTTTTTCATCTCTAACACAGTGAGTTGTCCTCACTTCCTAGAGGAAGACCTGCTCTTTCCAATCACCTTTCACTTATACTTGACATTGCTTTTCTCCCCAAAGCTGAAGCCCAGCTTCTATGTTATCTTCTCTTTTATAAGATCTTATATCGTTGAAAAGGCCATGGTGTACATGTTTGAGACCTCTCTTGAATTTTATTGTCATAATAAGCATAAGATAATGTCTATATTAGTCTCATGTCTCATTGCTGTGAGGAAGTATTTGGTTGAAACAACTTAAAATAAAGAGGATTTGGTTTTGCCTGGAGGCTGAGGCGGTGTAGTCCATCACAGTGGGGAAGGAATGCAGCAGGTGGATTCATGGGAGCAAGAGCCTATGGTTTGGACTATTCATCTCATCATAGTCCCAGGAACAGCAGTGGAAATGGGGCAAGGGAGCTAATCTATAAACCTCAACACTTGCTCCATATTGACACACTTCTTACAACTAATGCCCCATCCATTAAAGGTTCTACAATCTCCCCAAAACAGCATCAGTAGCTCAGGAAACAAGTGTTCAATCACACAAACCTGTTAAGACATTTTGTCAAATAAATAATAACAATGTTTTATGCATGAAAGGGTAATGTATAAAGTATAAAGAAGATCTTTAACTCAGATATAAGAATGTACTGTTGCAAAAGTACAATTGCAAAAACATTAGGCCAGACAGACAGCATATTCAAGAGAGTTAATGTATAATACAAGAGCTGGTAAAGAAAGTAATATTATAAGATAAGAAGAAAATATGATTCTGAAAATACCAGACATTGCATTTGTGAACTGAAAAATAGAATATTTCCCATCTCTTGCAACAACTAAAATGGTTTTTGCATGGAGGATGGGAAAAATTATAGTCATTTCTATAAAACTTTGGCTCTATTTTTAATATATTTTGAGCTAGAAGAGCACAGAACAATTTTGTCAAGTAGAGTTGCTTTTAGTACATATGTTATCAAAGATATTATTTGTGCTTTATGGTGTGTGTGTGTGTGTGTGTGTGTGTGTGTGTGTGTGTGTGTGTGTGATGCCTCAAGTGGGTAGGCTGTTTCCCACATTCTTGAGAAATACCCTCATTCAACAATGATTGAAGAAACTAAATATAATAGCTTCCTGCATTACTTCTAAACCCCCACAGAAAGATCTCTGCTGTGGAGCCTATGTGCCCAGAGGGCTTCTTTTAATTAACCTTATAAGTTGTTAAAGAAATAAGAAGCTCTTGGCACCTTTTCATCTTAGATGCTTGTGCCAGAAACACAGCAGATTGAATGCCAAGCTCTGTCTCTGCGCCTTTATCACTAGGTGCATGACTCAGAGAGTATAAACACTACAATGAAATATTTATGTATTTCTATATGTAGTCTTACACATCATTGGTAGACACTATATATCAGTCACCTTTTAAACACGTGTTACCATGTAGGGTCACATTGCTTTGAAAGATCAGTATATGATTGGCTTTGATCCTTACTTCACGATTATAGATGGTTCTAAGCTCTTCCTAAGATTTCTATAAGTTATTGGTGATGTGTCACCAGGAATGGCTTTGAAATGATTAGTAAGAGGATTCTATGTTGCAGAGAAGTCAACTATAGAGATCTTTTCTTTTCTTCATTTTTTTTTTTTGGTTTTTTGAGACAGGGTTTCTCTGTGTAGCTTTGAGTCTTCCCTGGACCTTGCCTTGGAGACCAGGCTGGCCTCAAACACACAGAGATCTGCCTGCCTCTGCCTCCCAAGTGGTGGGATTAAAGGTGTGCGCCACCCACTGCCCAGCGAGATTTTAAGTCTAGGAATAATCTCATTTAAAGACTATTTTTAACTCCATGTTGGAGCCCACTAGGTTTCCTAGTAACTGTACCCAGCAGGACTGCCTAAGAGGATGACTGGGCCACGGGCCTGAGTAGCAGGTGTTTGTAAGGGTCTACACTTGACTGTAACTAGCAAGGGGGAGGTATTCTGCTCCACCCCTTGGAATTGTTATAAATAGCCTTTGGAATAAAGTTCTGGGCCCAATGGATTAGTATCCAGGTCTTTTCGAGGCTATGCTGCCTATTCTATCTTCTTCTCTCCCCTCTTTCCTTCTAACTAATATTTCCTGCTGCTCCTACTCAAGAGTACTCTGGGGAAACGTGGGGATGAGGGATGGCCTTCCTCAACTCCATCTCTGCCTTTTATTTTTGCAGTACGTTTATAGTGCTTGGCACCATTTGTTGTATTTTTATATTGTGTGCCAGTTTTACCGAATAACAGGTTTCACTACGACACTCTCATATATGTCTATTACATCCTTCTATCATATGATACCTATTGACGTTTCATGGCTCTTTATACAAGTTCACTTCTTCCCCACAGAGTTCCATTCCTGCTTTTATGAAACATTGTGAGTGCTACATATTAAAGAAGACGCAGTCTTATATTTAAAGGAAATGACTATCCCTGGAACTTGGGTGTTAGATACTGGATGTTATTCACCTGTCTGTTGTCCCTCTTCTTTCTCTCCTTACACATTTCACCAATACTTGCTTCTCTGTCTTAAAACATTTAGAATAAAAATGAAGCTATTTTATGACATTCAAGATTCTATATACATTTATATATCCATATCCCTACCTAGTCTTTATCTGTTAATGCATCAATTATCAACATTCTTACTTAACTTATATATCTACTTCTAAGGTATTAAGAATTAACTCATACATTGTACAGTCAAGCCTGAAGTGTGAAGTGTAAGGTTTCAGGCTATCAACTCCAAATGGTTGTTAGTATAATCTTGAGACAGAGTTCTTTGTGAAACCTTAGTTTAGTAGCTTCCAGCTAATTAAATAAAAGCTATCCACATTATCCAGAGTAATATATCTTCTTTAAAGTAATTAATCAATATAGTATAGGAGTTAGCCACATCTATAACATGCCTCCATGACAAAAATTAGATTGTTCTTTACTTAAATAACAGGGCACTATGTTCTCACCAAGTTGACATCTAAAACAACACATCACACTTACATTTTTGCTAATGACAATCAATATGTCTCTCATCCAATATTCCCACCCCATAGATGATGATATATTAAGTGTTAAATTACATAGGGATAATTTATAAAGACAAATTGACTAACTTAATAAATGAAAGTATCCTATACAGTCTAGAGTAAAGTCTACAGTAAAGTCTTCACTATTTTTTATGGACATTTATAGTAGATGTTTAGAATGTTTACCAACTTGTGTTTTGTTTTGTTGTTAAAACATTAATATTAAAATCATTTTATCACTAAAACCCTTTAAAAAGGTTACATGAACCCAAACACTGTAAAAATTTCCCCAAATCTATGTATACACATATAAACAATGTTTAAGTGGTGCTAACCTATAATGTGGTAACAATTCCCTACTAGATACTACAGACCAAAAGTGAAAGGCCAGTGCCAAGAACTTTGTACCTTTTTTGATGTTGTTGGCCCCAAAGGTCTTACAGAATCCCAAACATGGCAAGCTATTGCGAGTGATCTTTGATATGCTCCAGAACTTTACATTAAGACCTTATTGATGAAGACATCCTTTACTTCATTCATAGAATAGGGAGAAATAATGCTGGTACTGACTTAGAAGCTTAATACCTACTGGCTAGCTTTCATGGTCCTTCAATGTGCTATTCACATTACCAGAGAAGAAAAGTAATTATCAACCTTACTCTGATGTGAACCCTGCGACCTACCATGATAACCAGCCTGGCAAAATATGACCACCGGTGTGATAGTGGCATGAATGTCAATGGAATAACCAAACTTTCTTATTAGTCCATTATTTTCAGGAAACAATTCTGTGGAAGACATTTACATGCAAATATTCATACATTTAGTAGAAGAATAGTTGTCATTTCTGTGGATCCTGGAATACCCCAGTGTCTACTTCATGGATCTTAAAAATCTGCATACATATAAATAGTAATTGATAGAAATCTATTGAGCAATAATTTCTCTGGTAAGACTCCACTATAGCAAGACAAATTTAGCAATGAGACTATGAGTCCCTACAGATATATCATGCTTATTTATGTATTCATTTATTTACTTATGTATTTATTGAGACAGTTCCTGATATGCATTCCAGGTTGGTCTGAAACTCATAATATAGCACAGGTGACAGAGTACTGAGTGCCAGAAATGATCCTAAGGACAACCACTCCTGGCTTCTATGCTTCTAACTTAACACCATTCTACCTTCCTTCCTGGTTAATTAGTCTGTTCAGTCTAATATTAGTTAGACTATTTGGATTTCTTTTTGATTATTTGTTAACCTGAATTTGTGTAGCTCATGTGAAATAATTAAAATGTTAACCTGGAAATAATTTCTCACTTAACCAATAATTTTACTTCCATGGAGTGCATTTGGGCATAATTTCTACAGGAAAAGATCCAGCTGAGCGGTGGTGGCGCACGCCTTTAATCCCAGCACTTGGGAGTCAGAGCCAGGCGGAAGTCTGTGAGTTCGAGGCCAGCCTGGGCTACCAAGTGAGTTCCAGGAAAGGCACAAAGCTACACAGAGAAACCCTGTCTCAAAAGAAAAAAATCCAACAAAGGGAGAATTCATGCATAAAAAATTGTTTTTCTCTTGAATAGCATATTGCATCTAAAAGTAACTTCAGAAGAGGAACACAACGATTTGATGGTATTATTATTGTTGCTATTACTATTTTGTCCATGAGTGCAATGTAGCCTTCTGAAAATGTCTTCTCAATTTAAATGAATAAAAATAAAAATTCTCACACAGTGGAAGTTGTGTTGTGTCTGGGACCAGCCCTGGGAATGGAAAGGAGTCTGTGAGGGAAAGAGTGGGTCAGGCCATTGGTGATGGCAAAAATCTCATCACCTGACTGATTGGCAGTCAGAGTGCTTCTTTATTTATACAGAATTCAGTAAACAGGGTTAGATTCATGTTCTCCCAAAACAGATCACATTATTTTTGTTTTCACACATGTTTCATTTTCTCTTATATGTCTTTTAGCCATCAATGATAAACTATGACAAAACAGAGTTATCTTTTACAATCATTTTTACTCAATCAACCCCATAACCCAATTTTAAGAATCTAGAGGCATATGACATCCTGTTCTCAGGCTGGCAGCTCTTGTGGAATCAAGGATACTAGATAAAAGAAAAATCTCCAAGCCATTCCAGGCAGATGACCATGTCCTAAGTAGTGTATTATTAACTCTTTCTAGTCGGAGTGTCCAGGAAAAATCCTCAGGCCGAAGCTGCTGCAGTTATTATTCAATTTCTGGCATAATACAATGTCTACATTTTATATCTTTATAGAACTTATTTACATGTCTAACCCTGGCATTCTTTTCTTCCTTGGTCAGATGACACCACAGTGGCCCTGCACGAGCTAATGTTTCTAAGAAATGGAGGTCCTGACCCTCATTCTTTTATTGTTTTTCCACACCATTCTTTGTCCATCAATTTAAGTCCCTGTGTAGGTCAGAGGTAATTCTAGCTAATCTAACTTGGTTGCTGTATATGCCACACAGTCACCTGAGCATACTGTAGGAAGACATGTGCACTTCGTTCTGATTATCTTGTTCCTGAGTAAGTACAGGGGCAGAAGTTTCAAGAATATCTCAGAGCCTCATAAAGCAATCTCAGATTTTTTTAATGTGTTTTGCAACCTCCAAAGCATAAGGAAGACCTTCAAGTAAATAAGGATAGCTCCCTAAAAGTGGGAGAGGTAGCGTGCTGAGGACTGACCTGGGGAAGCTTAGAAGCATGACTCCAGGGAGAAGGCATAAATAATTCTTAAGGAATTTCCCATCAATTCAATATCTCCTCATTGTACAAATATTAAACCCCCCTCCTCCCCAAGCATGCAACATGTGGAGATCAAAACCATAAGTGTCCCAGCTACTATTATGAAGCTCAGCTTTGCTGGGTATTTGTCCAGCAGCTATGCTGGCTTTATGACTTTTGCCAGTTCCCATTAGATATAACTGCGCCAGTGTTGAAAATCTTAATTACTGGGTATAGAAAAATACATTAAATACTTTGTTTTGGTAATTGTCCTTGGATCATTGAAAGGAGAAATTGGAAGAAGGTAGTCCTTTAGTACTTGTCATATCAAGATCAATTCTCATTTTGTTTTGGTGTAATAAACTAGGAAGTTGCTAGTTTCTATTGACCTTTGACATTTGCCTTGAATAGATGTCTAGGTAATTTATCTCAGTTGTCCTGATTCTTTCTGACTTGCTGTACTTTCCATACATGGAATTTGTGGGGCATTTGGTGTGCCTGTATTTCTTTTTTCATGCACACCATACCTCTTGGTTTTATGCACAAAGTTTGGTTTATGAATATCCACCCTCCCCCAAAATAATTGATGAGTAAATAGAAACAAGCTTCAGGCTACAAATCTCAGCTCTGTTATACTAACAGGTTACTGATCTATTTCTAAGGTCCAAATAAACTATTTATGATAGTTAAATTCCAGTAGATATTAAGTTGCAAAAAAAGATGAAGAAAAAGGTTAATACCCTGAAGTATCTAATTAACTTAGAATTTAAAATCATGTTCTTCACATTAACCCAGAGAGGAATGAGAGGGTAATGACAAGAGAATTCCACTAAGCCTGGTGCAGTATCTGCTGACATTAATGACACAGACCTAAACATGGCTCTTTACGATATTTCCTCATCATTGCTCTCTTTTGTTTTCTTGACTACATGTATTACCTTCCTTAGGCTTACATTTATACCCAATTTGTGGTGGTTCATTAACAGGAAATGTACACTATAATTTGACCCCTTCTCTTTTTTTAGGTGTTCCTTGATAGCTTTCCCCTTAAGATAAAAAAAGAAAAAAGAAAATGTGCTCCAGTAAAAGCCAGAACATAAAATTTGCTGTATTTTCAAATTAAGTAGTTAATTTGAAATCAATCGCCGTTCACAAGTAAATTTAAATTGTTACATATTGACTAGTAGTTACTTGTTGTTGGAGTTTTCTTCAGTCCTGCCTGGGCCTGCAGCCACTCAGACCCAAATAAACATACAGATGCTTATATTATTTAAACTGTTTAGCCTAATGGCTCAGGGTTTTTGTTATCCAGTTTTTATTTCTTAAATTAACTCATTTTTATTAATCTATAAGTTGCCACATGGCTTGTGGCTTACCGGGACTTTACATCTTACTTTTCATGGCAGCGGCGGTGACTGGCAGCTTCTCCTGACTCACAGCCTTCCACCTCCCAGAATTCTCTTCTCTGTTTGTCACACCTATACTATACTTCCTGCCTTGTTACTGGCCAATCAGCATTTTATTTATCAATCAATCAGAGCAACACATTTACAGCAGTTACTTAATATAATGACTAACTTCTTATGAATAAGCTTTATTAAGTTTGTATTTTTAAATATAAAAGCTTTTGTAATATTATAATTTAATGTCCAATTTGCTACATTTTAGCAAATATTTATGATCATGTAATCCCTATTACATTCAAAATTATAAAATAGTAATTAATCAAAATGATCTATCAAGCCACTTTATAATAAACTCTACTCTCCCCCAGTCAGACAACTTTTGTGCTATTAAACATTTCAAAAAGTTCATCAGTAATTAAAACCTGACTTTTCTTGAGTTATTTTTATGGCTTTTCTAGAATATTGAGTACCTAAATGATAACTGGTCCTTTAATGTACACTAAAATATTTTGTGATGAATCAATTCATTTATATACTTATGTATGTGAACCAGGTCAGCACTGAGTAATTTCCTTATCCATTTTCTGTTTTTCCTCTTGAGAATGAGTCACTTATATCCAAATAATTTTGTGTTCTTTTGTAGATGTCAGACATTTTCAAGAACCAAGGCATTAAGACGTACCTTAACATATCCATTGAAGTACAGTCAACAGATTGTAAGATTTGTTCATAGTCTCCTCACAAAGAGAAGTAGTAACTATTTAGATTCCCTAGGGTATAATAGCCTTTTAATGAAAATTAGTGAATTACCAGTGAGATATTCTTGATTCCCACAGCTTCAGGCATCGTCAGGAAGGCAGTGTCAGAGTTACTATATGGTTATATTAGTGTGCTTCTCTTTTAACTTTTATCTTGTTAGGCCATGTCTATCAGATATCTAGGATATTTATATGGTGAAGTAGTGACAAATCACTGTGATTTAGTGCAGAAATACTGCACTTCTTGAGGAATACATGTTTAGTATCTATCTATAATAGAATGTTAAGGTTTGAGACATATGTACTATATTGACCATGATGAAAAAATATCTACATCCCCATTCGCCATAGTTTCTCTTTTACTATCCCTATTGTGTAACAGTAGGGTGCCTAAAGAATATAACCCCTGGCTGTTTATCCTTTTTCATATTGACTTATCCATGGTATTCATAGGTTTTTCTATATTATAACCAAAATTAAACTGTTTAATGCTCTAGGAGTCCATTCATGTCTATTTTGTTACGATTATTTTCTTCCATTTTGTCTTAGTTACTTTTATGTGACTGTGCTAAAATACTCTTTAAAAAAACCTTAAGGGACACAGGGTTTATGTTGATTTACCATCCCAGGAGGATGCAATGTATTGTGACCGGGAAGACATGTTTGCTGGAAGAAACAACAAAGTGGCTGGAGCAGAAGGCTCTGGCTGATCATATTGAAACCATAATCAGGAAGCAAGGAATTAGAGACTCAACAGAAGTGGGGACATGGGCCAAGATCTAAAGCCTCAGGATGTACTCTTAGTGGTCCTCCAGTAAGGCTCTGCCTCTTAAAATATCCAGAAACTTCCCCCAAAACACCAGCAACTGAGGGCCAAGTGTTAACATAGGAGCCAAGGCAGGATACTGTACATTAAAAACACAACATATTTATCCTCTGTTTATTACATGCTTTGTAGCCACGCATGAACTAGAACTACTTTTCAAATAAACAATTGCCTTTCATGGAACATCTGGTCTACCTTCCAAAGTATAGGGATTTTTATTGTAACTTTATACCAAGACTAATTAAATCAGTCCACAAACAGGGTTTCCACCACAGTTATCTTTAGCATTTCTTGATCTCTTGGGTCATAAATGTTTTCTGAGTGAGCAACAGGCTTCTTATTGTGTTCTAAATCTGCTCTAAAGTCTTCTCTTGAACCAAGGAATTTGGAAGCAGGTGAATTTCATAGTCATTTATAAGCCACAGGATAGTGTACAATTTGCATTTGTTTCTCACATTTGAAGTTGTTCAAACAAGTTTTATCTGGTTGAGAAAGTTCAAGATTCTCCTGTCTGCATTAAAAGGGTTTTGTGGCATGACTCAAAGTACGGGCTTCCTGAAAACAGTTTACAGGATTATTTCTAATTTTCTGAGAGAAATATATCTTACTAGGCTGTGTCTATCAGATATCCAGGATATTTATATGGTAAAGTAATGACAAAGCATTGTCATTTAAGAACTGAAATACTGAACTTTTAGAAGAATATTTGTTTAACATTCATCAATATTAGAATGTTAAGATTTGGGGACATAAATAACTATATTAACCATGATGTAAAAACATCTATATCCTTGTTCCTGTGGTTTCTCTGTTCACATGCCTTTTACATAATAGTAGAGTGCCTAAAGTATATAGCTCCTAACTGTATATGTATCCAGGTGGTAGCGGAAGACACTGTCTTACAGGAAACTCCCTGATCCTCTGGTTCTCCACAGCACACTTGCTGTGGAGTCTAGAGAAATATTGGAACAGCCTGGAATACAACTCCCAAGCCTGCTTGATTTATTTCCTTTCATTTCGTTTCCTTTCCTTTCTTTTCTCCTTCTCCTTTCCTCTCTTTCTTGTCCTCCTCCTTCTCTTTCACCTCCCTCTCCCCTTCTTCATTGTATCGATTCAGTAACAAGTAGATTACAGAATTTCTCAGAGAGGAAAGAAGGTGCAAAGTAAAGGTTTTTGTGGTGCTATTTTCTTTGGGGATGTAGTCCAGGACAAAGGAGTAAAGGGGGAATTAGAGGAGAAGGAGAGACTGATTTAGGTGGCTGTGTTGATAATCAGGCTGCCACCTAGAATGGTTCAAAGTTGTTTAATGTTTAATGCCACCTTGTTTAATGTTGAGTCAAACTACTGATAAACCATAGAAAGGTTACAAATGATCACATCTAAGGGAAAGAAAGCAGATAAGCCCATGAACCTTCTATCTATAGACTCCGGTAACACTGCAAAATATTCCTTATTAAGGCATTAAACTTCACACATAAGATAGCTCCAAATGGGTTTATATGGCATCTCAGGTATTATCAACAATGGAAATGTTCTAAGCTGAATGTGACAGAGGGACAGTTTGGCATTAGATAGGGCCCTTTCAGCTACTGTCTGAATTCTGTCGGAGCCCACATGCAGCTGCTTGAAAGAGACTGAAAGGAAAGAAATGTAGCATAAGAAATGGCCTCCGCTCACGGTGAGTGAGGTGAAAAGAAAGCTTAAATTGCTTACAGAAGAGGAAGTGGGCAGAAAGTTTGCAAGAACCAGAGGATTGGGGCTTTTACTGTGAGATTGTGTCTCCCGGTAACACCAGAAGCTACACACATAAAGACTTACCAATATGACTGCCCAAACATAAGCTGAACAAGGACAACACCAAGGAACAATGCCAAGCAGGGTTGTGGAAACACTATGAAACCTCGACTCCGATACAGAGAACTACAGGCAACTGAGGAAAGCTGAGAGTCGGGGAGGTGGTGTGTAGCACAAATCTTTAAAAGGTCTTATTAATGAAACAAACCTGATGCCAGTTATTAGGGTGAATGCTGGAGGATCAGAGAAGCAGAGAAGGCCACAGCTAACCTCACCTCGCCAACTCCTCAGCTGATCCTGTTTCCTCAGATTGGAAGCCTCTGTGTCCTCATATCCAAATGGATCTCAGCTGAACTGCTGCTAACAGCCTAAAAGCTCAACCAGCTCTAGTTCCTGGTCCTCACGCCTTGTATAACTTTCTGCCATCACTTCCTGGGATTAAAGGCTCTTGTTACCATAGCTAGCTGTTTCCAGTGTGGCTTTGAACTCACAGAGATCCAGATGGATCTCTGCCTGTGGAATGCTAGGATTAAAGGTGTGTGTGACACCATTTTCTGGCCTCTATGTCGATCTAGTGCCTCTTCTGTCCTCTGACCCCAGATAAGTTTATTAGGGTGCATAATATTTTGGGGAACACAACATCACTACAGTGGTGCTCCCTAGGGAAGAGCACATCAATTGGTTGTCCAGTCCAAATGGCCAGCCCAGAAAAATATATATACAAGTGTCATTATGAAAAATGAGCAGGTTTATAATTAAGAGCATATGTGTTCATATATACCAATGTGTATATGAGTACAATAACAATTAGTGAAAAAAAGAGGAAATGAATTTGAAGGAGAGTGGATATGGGAATTTTTGGAGGGAAGAAAGAGAAGTTATAAACATTGCAATTATAAGTAAAACTCACCTATAATGTGCACTTTCTGAGCCCCCCAATTTCATCCCTTCCATTGTTATAGGGGAGGCTGGTTTTCAAAATATAAATAACTTTATTGCCCTTATGTGGAATTAGAAAAGTAAATATTCACTTTGAATGCATTTCTGAATTCTATACTAGTCGACAGTCTGCTTCTATTCTTAAAGATTTTCTTTTATACTTTACTTAGCTAAACTTATAGGGGGTTGTGATCTGATCCATGTAGCTGCTGGGACCTGAAGTCTGGTCCTCTGGAAAAGCAGCAAACAGCCTTAACCACTGAGCCATCTCTCCAGCCTTATAACTGTGTTCTCAGTAGTTTCACTATACACATGTACACATATACATATATACATACACACAGAAGTGTACAGACACACACACACACACACACACACACACACATACACACACATTGAGGACCCCTGTCTTGAATATATTATCACCTGCCAGCTTGTATTATCTAATGTCAGAAAAATAAGCTTTTTAATATTTTGTGTTATTTTTAAACTATGTGTCTGTGTGGGGCATGTCCACACACATCAATGCCCTAGGAGGCCAGAGGTGTTAGATCCTCCTGAAGTTGTAGTGCAGGTGTTTGTTAACCACCTGATGTCGGGGCTGGGAATTGTGTTCTGGTCCTGAGCAGGAGCAGTATGTATTTTTGAGCAGTGAACCATCTTTGCAGTACCCACATCACTCAATTTTATAAGACATGGTCTTCCTTTGACCTTTTTAGTCCCTTGCTCTACTACTGAATTTGTTTCTTCCAACAGCTATAGAAATATACATTTGATTTTATTGTGATACTTTCTGTTAAATATATCTTATTTTTTATTATTTAAATTTTTTACCTTCTTTAATTCTAAAACTGACTCTAACATCTGAGACCTAGGCACATTTTATTACTGAGGAGATTAATTTCTAACCCAGTTAATATACGATTAAGTTCAGACATTGTTTTAAGTATCTGACTCAAAGTAGGTTTAATCTGAGAGAAAGGTAATGTCCGCTCATTGATAAGAGCCCCACTCCTTCAATCAGGAATCTCGTGCTGGCGAGTTAGAGCAGAAGTTAAGAATACTTGTTGCACTTGCAGAAGATACAGGTTTGATTGTCAATACCAGATTGGCAGCTCACAATCATCTGTAACTCTAGTCTCAGGAGACCAGATGCCCTCTTTTACCACCACAGGCACCACACATGAATGGGGTACACCCACCCCCCCACAACCCCCCCACACCCCCATACAGAGAGAGAGAGAGAGAGAGAGAGAGAGAGAGAGAAGTGTGCAGGTAAAGTATTCCTCCAAACAAATATTTTTGAAGAGTATAAAAAAGAAAAAAAAAAAAAGGAAAACCAGGGTTTAGTTCATAAACATAGCCATGACAGCAACAGTAACAACAACAAAATATTTCTTAATTTGGAAAAGCTGAAAGGTACAAAAATCGAAGTTTGTGGTAGAAACAAACAATGGTATTTTTTCTACGACATTCATCATTGTTTTTATGACTAGATGACTAATGGTAGGGGTCCTACATGTGGATAACCAGGGATAAAAAGACAGTGTGAGACTGGAAGTGGAGGCAGCAGCATGTCTGATACCGCTGCACAAGTCTGCACTTAAAAGTCCTGCAGGTGACCATGAAGACAGTAAAGAGGCTGTGACTGACCGACCTTGAGGACTTGCTGCTAGGATAAAGATTCTTACTTACCTAGAGTGATTTTATCCAATACCATTTTTTTAAAAAAAATAATAATAAAGGATGACCTTATGAGCATTCTCATTATAAAATTCATGCTTGGTTTATGTTTTGCTTGCTTTTACTTTAGCTGAAATGGCCTTCAGGTTTAAGGCACTTCATATTATTTATATGTAAGGTTCTAAATTATAAAGCACAGAACTGGGTGATGTCTTATTCCCTGTCATAGAAGAGAAATTCTTTTGACTTTTGTTGTATCTCAGCTTTCAACTTGCATGTACAAAGTATAGAAAGGACATTCTTTTTATATATATATTATTTACTTTTTTAATTTTATAATTTGATTTAATTTTACATATCAGCCACAGATTCCCCTGTCCTCCCTCCTCTCGCCCCCCTACCCCCTTGCCCACCCCCTATTCCCATCTCCTCCAGGGCAAGGACTTCCCTGGGGATTCAGCTCAACCTGGTAGATTCAGTCCAGGCAGGTCCAGTCCCCTACTCCCAGGCTGAGCAAAGTGTCCCTGCATAGGACCCAGGTTCCAAACAGCCAGCTCATGCACTAAGGACAGGTCCCGGTCCCACTGCCTGGGTGCCTCCTAAACAGTTCAAGCTAATCAATTGTCTTACTTATCCAGAGGGCCTGATCCAGTTGGGGGCCCCTCGGCTATCGGTTCATAGTTCATGTGTTTCCACTAGTTTGACTATTTGTCCCTGTGCTTTTTCCAATCTTGGTCTCAACAATTCTTTCTCATATAATCCCTCCTCTTTCTCGCCTATTGGATTTCTGGAGCTCCACCTGGGGCCTGGCCGTGGACTCACAACTCCAGGGAGGCTACCTAGAAAACAGGACCCTAAGAAAGACACAGGGATTGTCCAATGACAGAGAAATGGATGAGATCTACATGAGCAAACTGGACGTGAGGGGGTGTAATGAAGGGCAAGGGTCGAGGGAAAGAGAGCTTAGGGGAGCGGGAGATCCCAGCTGGATCAAGAACAGAAAGGGAGAACAAGGAATAGGAGACCATGATAAATGAAGACCCCATGGGAATAGGAAGAAGCAAAGTACTAGAGAGGTCCCCAGAAATCCACAAAGATACCTCCACAATAGACTGCTGGCAATGGTCGAGAGACAGCCCAAACTGACCTACTCTGGTGATAGGATTGGCAAACCCCCTAACTGTCATGCTAGAAATCTCAACCAATGACTGATGGAAGCAGATGAAAGGACATTCTTATGTATTTATTTTGCCATTGAAAAGGCTACCCTACAACAATTTTGATATAGGACCATGAGTACTTTCAGAAAAATACAAGTGAAAGACTTAAATGGGTTTCTTAATGATTATAGCATTCATTATGAGGCTAGCTAGCAAAGAAAGAGAGAAAAAAATTACCCTTAAGTCTACATACTTCCCAGAAACAAAAATCCTAAATCATGTTGGCTTGGCTTGACAGCAAATGTCAATACTGTTCAAAAGATGAGTATGCTGCTGTTGTTATAAATTTCTCTCCTTTAAGTAAAAAAAACTGTCTTTACTATATGATTAGAGAGCAAACACTCATGTCCATACACACTTGCAATAATGTGTGCTCAGGTCCATCGGAAACCAATGCTTGTAAATATTTGCAGAGGATAGCAATTAGCCTACATGCACTGAGTATTGTTCAGTGTCTGCACACATTCCTTTGAAGTTCCCTATAAAGAGCTCTTTAGTATACTGTGTAGAGTAAAAGCAGAAAAGCTTAGCTACACTTGGTGAGAGATCTCTGTATACAACATCTCAGGCTGCAAACATCTAGGAGGAAGCTGTAGTCAGGGCTTACTATACACCCCGTCAATACTCATACTCAGACCAGGGCAAGGCTTTGCTAATTTCCCTGAGCCATCCTAGGGAAAAGCTTCTCCATTTTCATGGGTCTCAGGCTGTGATCATATCAACAACATACATTCATTCAAGACTTCTTTCGTTCTTTTCATCAAACTATATTAAATATTTTATTTTAAGTTAGGTTGCATTAGCTGTTGGAAGTATACTTGTTTTTCTTGCTCAAACTAACAGCAGTGTTAATAATTCTTTGTCTCATTTTGTGATTATGCAGATTAATGTAGAACAGAATTGCTTTCAGTTTTAAATATAGCTGTTCTGAGTGGGGCTTCTGTTTAAGAGTTAGATATCAAAAGTCACTAGCTAAAGTCTCCTGGAGATGATTTTGCAGCCCCCTGGTTGCCATTTTGAGAAGACCAAAGTTAGTGCAGACTTCATAACACTGAACATGAAACTGACCTCCACCAACTGCCCAACAAAATCAGATTTTAACTATATATATATATGCATATGTATATATAAACTCACGACTTCCTCAATTATTCTTTATTTCTGTTTTGATTCTATTGCGAGAAGAGAAAAATGAGTGTTCAAGGACATCTCAGAGAACTACCAGTGTTGACACCAAACAATACTCTTGGAGGATGTGAAGACTACATCAGCTGGAGTGCTGCTCTAACCTTATATTTTTCTTCTCAGGGAAGTTAGTTTGTAAGAGAAGTTTTTCTCTGTGACCTAAACACTATCCCTGCTCTGTGAGAAAATAGAAATAATAACACCTAAAAGATACGACTAAAGTTTTACCCTTTGTCAGTAATCACTGAGATTTCTTTTTAAGTGTTTTTCCTCCAATGACACTTGACAATTGGTTGCATTGTCTACAGATATCATATTACCCAGGAACTGACACACTAGAGATGTATTCTTTATGTTTAAGAGTTTCTCAGCCTTAGAAAACTTATTGGCAATATATATCACAGAAACTCCATTCATTATTGTCTATCTGTGTCAGGTACTCTGCCTAGCATTATCTTGTGAAGATTGACATAAGGGTGATATTTACAATCAGGAAAGAAAGTAACCACCTTTATGTGATTATTATATACTTAAAATGCTTAACACTAAAAATAATACCAAGTCTAATAGGCAGTCTTCATGAAGAACACCTGTCCTTTAATTAGTCAGGAATGGAAACACTTTATTTATTTATTTATTTATTTTTGGTTTTTTGAGACAGGGTTTCTCTGTGTAGCTTTGTGCCTTTCCTGGAACTCACTTGGTAGCCCAGGCTGGCCTTGAACTCATAGAGATCCACCTGGCTCTGCATCCTGAGTGCTGGGATTAAAGGCATGCACCACCACTGCCTGGCTTGGAAACACTCTTAAAATCACCTTAACGATTGTGTTATGAACATCGAGTGTATAGTGATACAGCTGAAACAAGTTAGAAGTGAAGGAAAACTTTCTCATGGAAAAAAGAAGAATTTCTATAATTCATGCTTAACTGCTGAACTAGAACTAATATTGGGGAACTTATGGGTGATAATTTTAATTTCAAAATCAACAATAGATTTGAAATTAATGGACACATCCCATATTGGGGGTTACTACTTTGTACAGCAAATGAATATTCATTGAAAGGGATAGAAATTTATTATAATAGTTTTCCTTTTACTTTCCTTTACCCTACCTATTCCACATCCTCCCTCACCCCCCTCAAATCCATGACTTCTTTAATTATAAAATATAAATATATAAGTGCAACCTGTTGAGTCCATTTAGTGTAGTTATTACAGTTTAGTAATGTTATTATGAAAGGAATCTAGAAAGATGTCCTTGTCCATGATAGGAAAATCTGGGTAGAGTATGTCTAAGTTCTCTGAAAAGCTTTAATTATGCAATTTAAATTTGGATTTTTGACTTTTTTTTAAGTCATGGAATCAAGAATAAGGTACATTGGTTCTAGTTAATTATTTTATTTACCAAGAAATGGTACTCCTAGAATCCCAAATGTAATTAGGTGATTTTAAATAGTGTTACCATAAACTCATGGACTGAAATATATCTGACATCCATTGTAGTTAGCATCCTTATAGTAGCAGTTCCCTCTTAGCCACAAAAAAAATACATCCCAAGACCCCTAGTGGCTACCTGTAACCATAAAGAGTACTGAATCTATATACACTAAAATTTTCTTGGTTTGTTTGGTTTACTATTATTTAAATTTTATGATCCAATTGATCATATTCTTTCCCATTCCCCAACTCCTCCCAGATCTTCTTTACTTCCCTACCTACTCAACTACATCCTCTCTTTCAAAAATTAATTCAAACAAACAATAAACACCCCCCCCCACACACACAAAGCAAATAGCATACAAAAAACACCTGGAGCTAACATATATAATAGCAAAGTAGAATCAAACAGACAGTTCCAGCCCCATAGTCATGTGCACAATCCTGGGTAACACAGTGTGTTTCAAAACCAGCACCATCACCAAAAACGAAGAGGAAATGATAATAGAAACTTATGATAATCTTTATCCAGTGTCTAGTGGTTTGTAAAGATGTTTGCTATGAACCCCCTCCCAGTTTAAGTAATATGATGGGAGCCATAAGCCTCAATGACCCTTGACACACATGCCACCATATTTGGGCTTCTCTCCTCTTTTCTTAGATCTAGGCCTTGCTTAAGTCTCCATAGCACCAGAACCTCTTCTCAGAAATCAAGTGACCGTGCTGCAGTTAGGCACTTAGGCAAGAGTAGATAGATAATCCACATAGCAACATTCCCTGCCAGCCGAACAACCCATGATTAAAGTCCCCTCCCTGCTTGCACCCCCCTCCTTTTTCCCCACCTATATATGCCTTAAGAGGAAAATAAAATATGGGAGCTTGATCAGACATCCTGTCTGGCTCTCATTCTTTGTGTCTATTGTCCCTCTCATTCGCCGGCCCTCCCTTCAGGTCCCCATTGAAGACCCCGCTGGCAGGGGCAATAATATATCCAATTTTCTCCTGCTTTTTGAAACTCAAATCTGTTGGACATAAACGTATGTAAAGACACCTCCTTCAAATAAGTATGTGTAAGTGAAGTATGTAATTAGTTTTCATGCAGTTTGTGTTTTTGGAATTGAAGAAAGAGATACATGACTGTTTGGACAAACACACACACACACACACACACACACACACACACACATTTCTAAGGAAAATAAAAAATAAAATCCCACAAAAAATAACAACAAAAATAAAGAGTATGTATTGGGAAAGAGACTTAGAGGGAGGAGGAGTAATAGAGTAAGAAGGAGATTTGAGAAGGTGGGAATTGCAGCAAACAAATGTACTTTGTACCTACATTTAATGGTCAAAAACCAAATTCAACAAAGGATATTATTGGTGAAATTATTAAGGCCACTCCATATAGTTAAAAGGGAGGTTTATTTTGTGGGGTAACTTACAAGTGAAGGGACAGTTTACAGGGTTTAGGAATGGTGTGGTGCAGTCCGGCGGTGTTCTCTGGAGAACTCTGCTAGGTCTACTTCCAGCGTCCAGGGTCCAAGAACCAAGAGAGCCAGCACATCCAGATCTCGGGTCTTCAGGGTCCTCTCTTGGCCCCGCCTTGTAGGCTTAACATATACCTAAGCCTCAGTGGGGGTTGGAACTTCCAGATCAAAGCTGGAATGGCTACCCACTATAGGCTATTTTTAAATACAGCATCATCAGAATTCTTTAAGTAAAGCATGTAATTCAAAAATGCAAATATTGAATTATATCATGCCTATGTTTTTTTGTTTTATGTATTCAGAAATGACATGTAACTTACTGTTATAAAAATAACCCTCAGCCGGGCGTTGGTGGCGCACGCCTTTAATCCCAGCACTCGGGAGGCAGAGCCAGGCAGATCTTTGTGAGATCGAGGCCAGCTTGGGCTACCAAGTGAGCTCCAGGAAAGGCACAAAGCCACACACCCAGCAAACAACAAAATCGACCAAAAAAACAAAAAAACAAAAAACAAACAAACAAAAAAAAACCCTCAACCTCAAATTCATCTTCTCTCTGTAAAAAGCCCATAGTCAACTGTTTCTGTTTGGGAACACATGCATTATCAAGGATTTACTGAATCTCTTGATTAAAACATAAGTTTCATCTAAGATCTTTGTTGCTATTGTTCAATTATTTCAAGATTTGAAGATACTAGACCACTTGGGGTTTATAGAGAGTGTTTCACTAAGTACTCATAAAAGTATATTGAGAATATATCTCAATTGCAACCATCACTCTGTAGCTAAAATCTTTTGGGTAAACAAAGTACTCTAAACAGACTGAATTAACTTTTAATGGATTGAAAGAACTCCAGAGGTTAGCCTTCCTCATACAGCTGATTCTCAGAAATGCTGCTAGTGTTGAACTGTCCTAAGAGATCTGTCATCATCACAGGTACATTCGTGGAGAGATGAACATCCTTAATGCTTTTTCTGTGCTCTACCGAATTAACCTTCAATACTTATCTTTCAGATGTTTGCCACTAAATGCTGTAGTGCATGTATATTTTATTCACTCTGTTTATACATGGACAGACTCATTTGCTGAAAAGAT
Source organism: Peromyscus aztecus (assembly GCA_902168405.1). Lineage (NCBI taxonomy): Eukaryota > Metazoa > Chordata > Mammalia > Rodentia > Cricetidae > Peromyscus > Peromyscus aztecus. The sequence continues at coordinate 48,188 of CABHPQ010169251.1, forward strand.
ACATGAATGCACACTATATGCCTGAACACCAAGAACTTAGCAATTAAAAAGACAAACTTA